>QRFJ01003136.1:83813-188783 GCA_006176705.1 Cocos nucifera | reverse complement strand
GTGGCTCGAATTCCATCTTGATCACACACCAACTTCTAAGTATTGACTATGCCTAGAAGACCTTCTTACTACTGTTATTAGAAATTCAGTTAGTCTCGGTACCAAAGCATAGTGAGTTCTTTGTTAATTTCACTTGAGGTGATCTTAGCTCTAAGGAACCACTTTAACTATTATCCCATCAGGAGGGAATCCTCGATAGTAGATTTCTCTAGAGTGGTCACATTCAATATGATGTATCGCAATACATCTCACCTGTATTGCCAACCAATGTCTCCACACCTTGTTAAGAGGGACAAACCAACCTCTATGGCATACAGCCAACCTAATGCTCGTAAGATGCGTTGTCTTAATTAATAGCGTATCATTTGGTTTTGAACAAATTAAAAGAACTAAATCCCAATAAATCCTTCATTTTATAGAAAGCTAAATAGTGAAAGGAAATATGCCCTTAAGCTAATTAAATTTTGGGGCTTATTTTTTGTCTTATCTTCAAACTGCATGTAATGATATTTTTAATAAATAAATAAAGGGCTATTATTCATCATATGCAGAGTTTGTTTATTTACAGATTATGATGAATATATAAATTAGGGCTATGTGATTTTTAAGAAAATGATAGAACATTACACAGTGAGACCTAAAAATTTAAAATCCTAACTTAAATATTTCTAGTTCGATGGACCATTTGAGTTAGCGATTAATTATTTCGAGTAAAGACTAGCACATTCTTTGTATGCTCGTTGAGAGGGTGATTGATCTCACAAAACTTATGTATGGACACTAAACAAGAATGTGGATGCTCATTAGAGAATGAGATTCACTGAATTGATCTAAATTGAGATATCTAAGGAGGTCTTATCTACATTCAATAGATGATCCTGAAGTTTGCAAATGGCATCTAATCCTTGACCTGAACACCATAGAATCTTATTATATATATAAATCCATATTTTGGTTCATACTCATTCATTGACAGTTTGCTATGTGGAATGAATCTAGGATAGGTAGATTTATATATAATGAAGGTTGTGAGTAGGTTTAACATGGAATCGATCTCTCCTTGGTAAAGAGGAAATAGCCATCCTACTTGCTTCAAACAATGATGATTCAGAGAAGACTTGATCAAAGCATGAAATGGAAAATTAGAAATGATTTCTAATATGTTCATTAAATGAATCATCATAAGATGAAGAAGAAATGAATATGAATATGGGATTGACATATTTCCGATACCCAGAGTCATGATTCAGATGTAGGAATCGAATGATCTAGTTGCATGAATAATTTTCACTAAGGGATATTTGGATATTTATTCATCAAAATTTCAACATCCTTTCTGGAAGTCAGATATTTGCTAGACTCAATATGTTTGGGTTCGATCAAAATTAAAATTTTAATTTGATCATTAATTTAGAAAGTGTTTCTAAATTAATCAAATTGGGTTGGTTAGTTTAACCGTAAATTGGTTGTGACAGTTTAATCCAATTAGAGGTCAAATCACATCCAGACTCACTGCTGTGTTAGATATGGAACCATGGGTCACACACAAAGAAGATTGATTAAGGGTCTAATTGATTGACCATTTTGCAAGATGAACATCTAGCAATGTACAAACCCAAGCATCATGGATTCGAATGGATTCGAATTCGACTCGATTTGGTAATTTAAGATCCAATTTGAAACCGCACAAATAGGATTTGATCTTGAATTGGATTAACCAGACTAATTGAGCTTTCAGTTGGAGTGCCACTATATCTAATCCCAATGCTAAGAGGTCCTCTCCTTGTGCGTGGAAGTCTTTCCATGCGCAAAAGCATTTTTTTGGGCATAGAATTAGTTGGCAGCCTACCTTCTTTTGACTTTCCCTTTGTTATGTCCGTAAAAATTTTGAAATAGGCAGGGACATCTGATTATGGGGTGATAAAGACAGTTCCTTCTACTAGTTAAACTCATTTTCTTTTTAATTTTGTCGCCCAGGATTCTTTGTCGCCTAAGACTCCTTGCCGCCCAGGACTCCATGCCGCCCACTCCTTCTAGACTGCCGCTTGGACCAAGTCAACAGTCCCTTGGGCTTTAACTATTCCAAAGATCATTCTCACACGCCTTCTTGCTGAAAGTAGTCCCTTTTAGAGCCATATGCCCTTATGGCCCTAATCCGATCTAATGGATGAATAAGGGTGGCGCACATGATGAAATTTGCGACTCTATAAATACTTACGTTAGAATAGGTCCACAAGAGTCCTCTCTGCTTTAAGGCATCTCTTTGAACTAAGTCTACATCTCGTTAATTTTTATGAGGGTGAGATTGGCTTGAAAGGACATGAGATTTTTCTAAGGGTGCGAGAAATTATGTTGGCACCCCTACAATAACATATTAATAGGGTGTGCGCACCAAGAGTCCGAAGAGGTTGAAAAATTATCTTTCTTTCTACAAGAATTATTTTTGATCCAATTTATCTTCTTTCCTTATTCTGTGTCTAAGACCTTGATCCTTGTAAGGGACAAGAAAGTTTCATCTTAAGACCGTGAGAGATTAGAAGAAAATTAAGAAGACAAAGAAAAAGAAAGAAATAAGGAAAAGGTAAGAAGGTGACATAAAGGCTAAAGAAGGTCTTATCCTTTTATTAAAGTTGATTATATTAGAACTCTAATTGTATAAATTAGAGTGCTGATGTCTGGATCAAGCTTTGTGTGGGATCAACATTGAAGGTTGAACACGTGGGCACCTGGTGAACCCCTGACGGACTGCTACGACGATCAGGTCAATTTGGATTTAGCGAATAAGAGTATATTCGATACTTTCTTTATATTACAAATGCATGTTATATAATTTAAATGTAATAAGGTGGTCCTAGGATTTGGAGTTTGGTTTATATGATTTTCTTGTTTTTACTTGGAATTCGTGCTTCCGCCCTATACACAATCCATCAGTGGTATCAGAGCAAGCCTTATTGGATTATATCATATAATGTTTGCTTATAATAATAATGGCACAAAAGAAAAGTATGATATATTTTTTTGTGTGTTTATTGATTTATTTTAATATGATGAGATCATATTTTTTTATTTATCAAATGAGATTATGATGTATATAATATTCTATAAAGGTTGCCCTGATATAGTGGAAAGTATTCACTTATATAGGATGAGTTTGTCCTAGAATTAATATACATGTTAATAAGATATATATAAATGTTTTATGTATATTTATTGCTATTAGGCATTTAGTTTGATTTAAATTCAAAATGCTGCATCCGAGATTTTAAATTCCCTCTTTAAAAATTAAATATTAAGTTGTAGTATATTTAATCTATAATTGTATCAGTCGGGAGATGTCTAATTGATTAATCGGTGTCTAGGATCAAATGGTTCATGATTGAATAAAGAGAACATAGTTTTTTTAATTGATGTTGTTGTCTGACCTGACCAATTATTGGTTGTCTAAGGAAAAGCAACAGGGGGACTCCACTTCTTTCTCCCCACTTACCTGATTCGAATCGATGAATTTAATTTCTAGATTGAAATGCTTAGTATTATATTCACTACATTAAGGCCTTCCTTCGATTACTTAGTTCTATTATGGCCAGTAGGTATATTAGTTTTTATTGTGTAACTACAAGATCTATCATGGAGAATGATGTAATATTTAATCTAGTGCTTGAGATGCTTACAGTGCTTTTGAATATACTAGCTTTGTGTGTAACCAAAAGTATCATATTTCATTTTGACTGTTATAGGAAAATGAAGGATTCTAATTTAAAACTAAACATTAAAGTTTGTTATGCTAACACAAAGCTATAATATTTAAGAGGCAAAAGAGTTTTTTTTGAGAGTTGCATTAAAGTTGCAATTGAAAGAAGTTTCCTACCTTTAACTTATAACAGGTTTGTTGTGCAACCCCAATCTTTTATAAAGAATTAGGGATCTTATTTCTCCCATAAGAAAATCAATAAGAGGGTTTGGAGTTTTTGGATTAAATAATGGGAGACATAATTAAAATTAAAGTCTTGATTTAATTATGTTGTCATCATGAGTGTTTGCTATATATTATTCTTTATTACGTTGATTTTAAATGGCTTTTTTCACTTTCATTTGTGTTCAATTTTGGATTCAATAAATTGACTGGTCAAAATTATGTTGACTGGTTGAGAACCTAAAAATAGTTACTCAGTCAAGGGAAAAAACTCTCCTATATTCTTCATGCCCCCTGATCCTAAGCCATTAGAAATGATGCCACAGATAAAGATAGTCCAACACTATAAGATGTGACAAAATGATTTCCTTACTATCAAATGCTCATACTTGCCTCTATGGAATTAATGATTGTACAGAAGCAGATGATAACATGGACACTTCAATCCATATTGCTCAATCTAAAAGAGCTTTATGGAGAAGCATAGTAGGACTGCTAGATATGAGATATCTAATTAATTATTTCATGTAACGAAATGAAAAATTAGAAAAAACACCATACAAAATTATGTTTTTGATTGGTAATGACCTAATCACTCGATTAAGTCAATTAGGTCTTGGTTATGGATGGAGAGTTTAAGTCAGGGGAATTTGATCATGCAAATCACTTCCTAGAATTATTTTCTCAGTTTATCATGATACTATTCACATGAAACAACTGAATTATTTCTTGCTGAGCTGTTAAAGTATGCCAAGAACAGCAGTTATCAAGAAAGAATAATCTTCCACTTTTCTTATGGATGGGATCCCCAAAGGAAGAAGGTAGGCAAAAAGGGTTCAAAGAGAAGTTTTGAACCCTAAAAGTGCTATAAAAAAGAAGAAAAAGAAAAAGATTTCTGGACAAGATGACCATTTTCACTCAGCAAAATAGGTCATTGGAAGGAGGAAGTACAAGGCTTACCTTGCAACATGAAGTCTGGTGCAAATAATGCAACCAAAAAGGTATGTTTGAGATACATACTTATATTATCATAAATTTCTTTCCATTTTCAAAAGGGTTCTTAGATATTAGAATACCGACTGTGGTTCATAGCTGTATTATCTTGTAGGGAACTACAGAAAATTAAGAGTTTGGAAGAAAGATGACTTCAAAGCTCATATGGCACTGGAGGAGAGCTATCCAAGCAGAAGCTTGTAGGGATAAATATATTGAAGTTAGCTTATGGGAAGATTTAAAAGCTGGACAATTGTTATTATATGCTTAAGACATTAGAAATATTATATCTATACCCTTATTATTAAAACAATATATCTTAATGTAACGAGCGAAGGTTGCTCGATCAAATATTCTAATGAAAGAATATTGTTTTGGCATATTAGCAATGGTTTATTGACTCTATGTTGATGATAAATTATATTATTCATATGATGAAAATGGAAAAACGTAAGAGAGAGATGATATAAATAATACTTACTTTAGCATTGTCGATTAGGGCATATTAGTGAGGCCAGAATTAACAAGTTATATAAAGAAAAGTTTTTGATCTTTTGATTATGAATCATTGGAACTTGTGAATCATGTCTTATGGTTAAAATGACCAAGATTTCATTTATTGGAATATGGAAAAGGACAATGAGTTATTAGGACTTATACAACGGATGTATGTGATCCTATTGACAACTCAAGCTAGAGGAGATACTCGTTATTTCATTAATGTTCATGATGGATTTATCTTAGGTTTGGATTGAAGGAAATCCTGATTTCCGGTCCAGTTCTCCAGATCTGATCAGATCAAAGATATATTTCAAAATTTTTTCTTTGATTCCATCAGATCTTGATATATTTTAGATCTATTCTTATTTTTAATAAATAAAATAAAATAGATAAATTAAATCAAATTTAATTTACCTGATTTGGGTAATCCTATTACCCTGTAGATGATCCTGATTGCAGCGGAAGGTTCTGGATCTAGCCACCAAGCGCCTGGCCTCTACCGGTATCCACTGGTTGGATCTGGAGATCTCTTCTTCTCTATCAGCCTCCAAAAAATAGATCTGGATCTGATCTGGGAATCTTCAAAAACTCCTTTTGAAGATCAGCAGTCGTCGTTTGCAGCAGTGCAGCCTTCTTCTTTTGATTGCCTTTCTTTTGATCTGGAATGCACCAACCAAAATCCAAAACTCTTTTGGACGTGGAGAGGAGAAGGAGGAGAAGTTTAGGCATAGGAGGAAGAGGAGAGAAGCCAGCCTTGGGGCATGGGAAATCTCTATTCTAATTGCATTCGAATCTGAGTTGGGCGCAGGGTCTTATTTATAGACTAAGCGTGATCCAACTCCTCTTCCTCTCAACCAATCACAACCCTTTGTGAAATCAGATCTAAATCTGATTGGTTGGAATAAAGTCCCCTGGATTCCTCCTTAGAGGGCGCCTAAGACAGTTCAAACTGGATTCTTAGTAGAACTCTGATTGGAATCCAAAAGGAGGTGGAGTCCTTGTCCAACAAGGACTCCAAGGCCCTCCAACTTGGGCGCACCTAGGGTGGCTGCGCCCTCCTCCTTGCCAGGTTCTGCAGGGGGACAGCCCCCACCAGTTCTCCAATAGGTGCGTGACATGTGGACAAAGTCAAAGTGTCTATGGTCAAATTTGACCAGTCAAAGGTCAACTTTTGACCAAAGTCAAAGGACCAAAAATAGCAGGTGACCAAAAATGGCAGGTCATGTCTTATAAAATAAGACAACCTTCTCTAACCTGGACAACCTCCAATTAGACCATATGAAGGCCTCTGATTGAGCACAAAACCCTTTGGCTCAGTCAGGAAATTTATTTGTGATAGTAAAAGAAGAACATTAGGTTCAATCGAGTGCTAGCACGATTTTCTTGAACCTAATTGAATCCATTCAGATCAATTGAACTAGATTAGTTCAATTGATGATCACCAGATTCAAACCCTTTTTGTGTGACCCAGTTAGGTTCAGTTCTGTATGGTAATGGGATATGTCATGATCTCTATCATAGACAATCATCGAAACTCCTTTCGATGGATCAGAAACTTTCTGATTCGAACAGCTAGAATGATCGATCATCTAAATCATTCTAATTGCTCCCAAAATCCACAGTATACACTAGAGTATATGGTGGCAACCCATCAGAGCTGAATGCGAACCTTTGGTGCAGCTACCTTGTGATTAAGTTCTTCTATCTTGAGCCCCGATCAGATTAGGGTTAAGGTAAACTCGTCAAACCCTAGTCTCTGTCATATGATATAATCATTCGATTCGAGTCCAATGTGAAAACCTAAATAGAAAACTCTTTCTATTATTTCACTCTGCCATGGCCATGGGCTTCAGACTTGATTCTCATGATTATCATAGGGCTGCTCCTCTACCACCAGGTAGATAGAATTCCATTTGATGCAATCCATTCCTACAATGAAATTGTCATAGCCAACATACACCTCAGGGTTCCATATGGCTAGGAGATGAGTAATGGTGTAGTCAAACTATAACACCCTCAAGGTGAACTGTCCGATGATCTCAGGTCAAAGAACCAGACACACTACTGCAGCATCGAGTCATCATTGACGAGAAGGTAGACTCCCTAATGAACTACTCGAGGTGGTCAGCTCAGTGCCCTCGTTCTCTAACGAGTACCTGTACTCTCGCTCCAGTGTCTCCACACCGATAGACTTAAGACTCATCTACTAAAAGAAGCGATTGTACACTCAACCTTTCGGATGCAATCACCATCCTCGTGATGATCCTATGGTCGGGAGCTGTTTATGAGTTAATAATGATTATTCATGTCTTAAATTTTCAACTCTTGAAAATATGAATTATCATTACCATTAACTCAAAGGATGTATCACAGACACTAAATACACATATGTGATAGAAAATAACCCATTTTATTAATTATAGTCAAAATTATAATTTTGCCCCTAGAAGTGTATTACAAGTGTCAGCCAATTCTGGCTTCTAGGGCACATATATCTAACAATCTCCCACTTGTCCTAAAGCCAATTGGCTACAAGTCTAAGTCCCATCTTCTCAAGGTGGGCTTCGATCTTCTGCTGGCCCAACGGCTTTGTAAGTGGGTCTGCCACATTATCTGCGGAGTTGACTCTCTTGACCTCAACGTAACCTTTCTCAAGGTAATCGCGGATGAGATGATATCGCCGCTCAATGTGCTTGGACTTCTGGTGAGACCTCGGCTCCTTAGCAAGGGCTATGGCGCCATTGTTGTCGCAGTAAAGAGGAATGGCATCTGATGGCATTACTCCAATTTCTGCAGCAAACTTCTTGTACCAGAATGCTTCCTTTGCAGCCTCTGATGCAGCTATATATTCTGCTTCCATGGTGGAATCTGCTATCACAGTTTGCTTGGAACTCTTCCAGCTGACAGCTCCACCATTGCACACAAACAGACTTCCAGATGTCGACTTTCGATCATCTATATCGGACATGAAGTCCGAGTCTGTGTATCCCTGGAACTTGGAGTTCTCCATTACCAAAGACCAACATCATATCCTTAGTTCTTCTCAAGTACTTAAGGATACATTTCACAGAAGTCCAGTGTTCTTCACCTGGATTTGACTGATATCTGCTTGTGACACTCACAGCATGGGCTATATCAGGTCGTGTACATAGCATGGCATACATGAGGCTCCCTATTGCAGAAGCATAAGGGATCTTGCTCATGCGTTCTATTTCCTCAGGTGTGCTGGCGCACATCTTCTTGGAAAGATGAATACCATGTCTGAAGGGTATTAATCCCCTCTTAGAGTTTTCCATACTAAACCTCTTTAGTACTTCCTCTATGTACATCTTCTGTGAAAGTCCTAGCATCCTATTCGGTCTATCCCTATAGACCTTAATTCCTAGAATAAAGGATGCTTCACCTAGGTCTTTCATGGAGAATTCCTTGGACAACCACATCTTGACTGATGTCAACATGGGAATATCATTCCCAATAAGGAGGATGTCATCCACGTACAATACGAGGAAGACAACAGCGCTCCCACTGACCCTTTTGAAAACACATGGTTCCTCTTCATTTTTGATGAAACCAAACTTTTTGATCACATCATTGAAACGAGTGTTCCAGCTCCGAGATGCTTGCTTAAGTCCATATATGGACCTTTGCAGCTTGCAAACCTTGTGATCAGTATCACTGGATGTGAAACCTAGCGGCTGTTCCATATAGATATCTTCCTCAAGATATCCATTTAGGAATGCCGTTTTCACGTCCATTTGCCATATTTCATAATCGAAATAGGCTGCAACAGCAAGCAATGTGCGGATGGATTTTAGCATAGCTACCTGGGGAAAAGGTATCCTGATAGTCAATGCCTTCACGTTGACTATAACCTTTTGCCACCAGTCTAGCCTTGAATGTCTCCACATTCCCATCTGCACCAATCTTTCTCTTGAAGATCCATTTACACCCAATAGGTACTATACCTTCTGGTGGATCTACCAAGGTCCAGACTTGGTTTGAGTGCATCGAGTCAATTCTCTGACTTCATTGCCTCAAGCCATTTCTCGGAGTCGATATCTGATATCGCCTCGTTGTAGGTTTTGGGATCATCACCATGAGCACCATTACCTATGAGGAACATTTCCTCTACATCCTCTGAAATAATACCTAAGTATCTTTCAGGGGGACGGGAAACTCTTTCCGATCTACGAGGTGGAGGAGGTAGTGTTCTTATTGGCTCAACCTGATTTGGTTCCAACTTGGTCCTTAGCTCGTTCTGCTTGTGAGACTTTCTCATCAAGCTTAATCTGCTTTCCAATGCCGCTATCTTGAATAAACTATTTTTCAAGAAATATGGCATGTCGACTCACAATCACATTGTGGTCTTCTGGAATGTAGAAATAGTATCCTAATGACTCTTTAGGATATCCTATGAATCGAGCTCTAAAGGACCTAAACTCTAACTTGTCCGCTTGTTGTCTTTTGACATGAGCCGGACAACCCCAAATTCTGAGATGACTCAGACTTGGTTTCTTACCGTGCCATATCTCATACGGTGTGGTAGGAACGGTTTTAGAGGGAACCCTATTCAGTAAGATAGATTGAAGTTAATAATGAATGTCCCCAAAGAAAATCAGGGAGGTCTGTGAAGCTCATCATGGATCGAACCATATCCAATAGAGTCCGATTTCTCCGTTCTGAAACCCCGTTGAGTTGAGGTGTTCCTGGTGGAGTCCATTGAGAGACTATGCCATTTTCCTTAAGATAGTCTAGGAATTCCCGGCTAAGGTATTCACCTCCTCGATCTGATCGAAGAACCTTAATGGGTTTTCCAGTTTGTTTTTCTACTTCATGTCTGAATTCTTTGAACTTTTCAAAAGCTTCAGACTTGTGTCTCATAAGATACACATACCCATACCTAGACAGATCATCGGTAAAGGTAATGAAGTAGACAAAATTGCCTCTAGCCGGCACATCAAATGGGCCGCACACATCAGTATGTACTAGGGCAAGGAGATCTGTGGCCCTCTCCCCATGTCCAACAAAAGGGAGTTTAGTCATTTTGCCTTGAAGACAAGATTCACAAGTTGGATATGACTCAAAAGTCAATGGACTCAATAGCCCATTTTTCTCCAATTTGTTGATCCTATCTTCTGCTATATGACCTAATCTCAGGTGCCATAGATATCTGTCGTTTGGACTATCCCTAGGTCGTTTGGCATTCACGTTTTGCTCGATAGTTAAAATAGGTACATCAATATGCAACTGATAAAGACCATTAACAAGGAAACCATTTGCAATTTTATTTCTTTCATAAAGAATGTTACAATGGTCCTTAAAGAAGGTGATCACATAACCTTCTTGTGCTAAGCATGAAACAGAAATCAAATTCCTGCTAGCTGCAGGCACATAATAACAGTCTTTTAAAACTAAGTCTAAACCAGATGGTAATCGAAGAGGGTATGTTCCCACGGCTACTGCAGCAACTCTTGCTCCATTACCGATGCGTAGGATCATGTCTCCATCCCTCAGCCTCCTGCTATCCTCAAGACCCTGCATAGAAGTGCACAGATGAGCACTAGAACCAGAGTCAAGCACCCAACTGGATGCAGAAGAAACCGTAAGGTTAGACTCAATAACGAGCATACCTCCAGAAGGACCTTCCTTCTTGTTCTTTAGGGTGGCCAGGTAAGTAGGGCAGTTCCGCTTCCAATGGCCGTCGCTGTTGCAATGGAAACACTTTCCTTTGCCATCGGACCTTTCTTCTTCGGTTCTGCCTTCTTCTTCTTTGATCCTTCCACCTTTTGCTTTTTCACAGACTTCTTTTTCTTTCCATAAGACTTTCTTTTGGAAGAAGTCCGTTCCATAGCAAGAACTGAGCCTTTAGAACCTTTCATAGAAAGCTCAGCGGTAACCAGCATATTCATCAACTCGGCCAAGGAATTTTGAAGTTTATGCATGTGGTAATTCATGATGAATTGCCCATATGCATCAGTCAAGGATTGCAGAATAATATCGTTCTGCAGATCCAAGTCCAACTTCACACCGAGCTTCTCAAGCTCTTCCATGTCCTTGATCATTGTCAGACAGTGATCTTGGACTGACTGCCCATCACGCATCTTAGCCTTAAAAAGTCATTTTGTGACTTGATATTTGGCTGCGCGACTCTGTTCACCAAACATCTCCTGCAGGTGAGCCAACATTTGGCGAGCAGTCCCGATATCTTCATGTTGGCGCTGGAGCTCATCAGACATCGAGCCCAACATGTAGTATCTGGCCTTATTGTCTTCGTCAATCCATTTTTCCAGAGACGCTCTCTGTTCAGTGGATGGACGAGCTGGTAAGGTGGGAGGGTCCTGGTCCAAAACATGTGTTAACTTCTCTGAACCCAAAACAATTTTGTAGTTCCTGAGCCAATCTTTATAATTGGGTCCAGTCAGTCTATGTGTGTCTAGGATACGTGCCAGTGGGTTGGACGCAGACATTTTCCTGTAGAGAGTCAAAGATTCTAGTTAGATACTGTAATTTTGACTTGACCAATTTGTTTAGGGATTTTATTTTTAAACAAATTAGCTCCCACTATTTTCTCGGATCCCTACACTCCCTCTGTAGAGATGCGAAAATCTCCGCGATTGATGATTTCTAGTGGGTGGTGCGGTCTCACCAACTGACTCATCACCTCACCTAACAGTTATTGGTGATGGGTTAGCCAATGAGTGAACAACTCTTGTTCAATGATTCTCTAATCATGGTGCACCCAAACTTGGTCTCTAATTCATGAATCTCACCGTATCCGGAATATTGATCCACTCCTTAGTTAAGTCAGACCCACCATTTGCATAGACTGGGTTCCTAATTGGGTCTCTCACCGTATCCGAAATATTGAGCCCAACTCATCCTCCAGCCCATAGCATCCAATGCCTAATAGACATGGTTGCATCTTCCCGGTGCAACTGAGCCACTGTATCCAGCCGAGAACAATCAACCCCGGGAAGGGCCCGCACGTCTACAATGGTGGAAGACCTCAGACTTAATCTTTTCTTAGGGAGAATTGATTCAGGTCTCATTAAACTAGACTTGGCTTAGTCATAACAATTATGACTAACCTAGTGGCATGGGTTAGCTCGGATTATTGACCACCTCAGATCAGAACTGTGTCAACAGATATGGCCAGGTAAGTGAGACCGGTGGAAGGAATATGCCATTAACTCGTACAAGAATGCATTCAGGTCGAGTAGCTTCCAATTAAAAACCAGTCGGTCGTCTATGCCAAACTTACCTTAGACACCAAATTGTTGAGTCAGAACCAATTGGGTTAGCCTACAATCCAGACTCTAACCTCTGAGCCTAATTAGGTCTTGCTTGATCGTGACTCGATCTTGACCCAGACTTAATCCTATTAGGCTGGTCAATTTAAGCATTGTTGATCCCATCTAACCAACTCTTGATTCGGTTTGATCAACCGCTTAGACCTAATTGAGCTACCCAAGCCCGAACCCAGTATTATGAATATGTCTTAGATCTGAAATTCTCAATTTTAGACCTAATTAATATTCCATAAACTTAATTCTTAATTAAGTTGGGTTCATAAACAAAATATGCACAATAAATCCTAGGGTTTCAGGATCTAGGGTTTTGCAGAAAGTAAGTTTTGGGTTTCTGATTAAGGACGAACACGCAGCACCCCTACACATCATAAGAACACCCCATCGAATGGGAAGAGAGGGCCTTTAAACCCTTCTTCGTTCTTATGACCGGACGGCCAAGAGGAACGCCTTAATCAGGAACATGTAAATCTACAAAACAGTTATAGATCTATATCATATATCTCATATACAAATTTAGATCTAATCAAGGCATATTTTGCATACATCTCATGTATCAAATCATGCATGTTTTCAGATCTAAATTATCTCATAATAATCTAAAAAATTAGATTTAAATTGATCTAATCAAAATAAATTCTAATCTAGACAATTATGTAGAACTATTCTACAACTAGTCTAGACATGCATCAATCATATCTCATATGATATTTAAAATTAAATAATTTTTATTTGCTGTTTATCAGATGTTATTATAACACTTATAATATCAGAAAATAGTAAATAAGAAGATCTAAAATATGATTTAATCAGATTAAATCAAAGACATGCAAAACTATTCTATAGAACTATTCTATTCTAGAACTAGTCATGCATATCTTCATGTAATCTTAGATCCAAATCATTTAATTTTAATTTTTTCTGATTTCAGATCTGATCACATCTCATGTGACATCTAAAATCACTTTATTTTCTAATTAAAATAAAATTAAAATCAGATCTAAACAATTTAGAACCATGGCTCTGATACCAGTTGAAGGGAAATCCTGATTTCCCGGTCCAGGTTCGTCCAGATCTGATCAGATCAAGAGATATATTTCAAAAATTTTTTCTCTTGATCCCAATCAGATCTTGATATATTTTAGATCTGATTCTTATTATTTTAATAAATAAAATAAAATAAGATAAATTAAATCAAATTTAATTTACCTGATTTGGGTAATCCTATTACCCTGTAGATGATCCTGATTGCAGCGGAAGGTTCTGGATCTAGCCACGCAAGCGCCTGGCCTCTACCGGTATCCACTCGGGTTGGATCTGGAGATCCTCTTCTTCTCTATCATGCCTCCAAAAATCAGATCTGGATCTGATCTGGAGGATCTTCAAAACTCCTTTTGAAGATCAGCAGTCGTCCTTTGCAGCAGTGCAGCCTTCTTCTTTTGATCGCCTTTCTTTTGATCTGGAATCGCACCAACCAAAAGTCCAAAACTCTTTTGGACGTGGAGAGGAGAAGGAGGAGAAGTTTAGGCATGGAGGAAGAGGGGAGAGGCAGCCTTGGGGCGTGGGAAATCTCTATTCTAATTGCATTAGAATCTGAGTTGGGCGCAGGGTCTTATTTATAGACTAAGCGTGATCCAACTCCTCTTCCTCTCAACCAATCACAACCCTTTGTGAAATCAGATCTAAATCTGATTGGTTGGAATAGAGTCCCCTGGATTCCTCCTTAGAGGGCGCCTAAGACCAGTCAAACTGGATTCTTAGTAGAACTCTGATTGGAATCCAAAAGGGAGGTGGAGTCCTTGTCCAACAAGGACTCCTAGGCGCCTCCAACTTGGGCGCACGCCTAGGGTGGCGTGCGCCCTTCCTCCTTGCCAGGTTCTGGCAGGGGGACAGGCCCCCACCAGCTCTCCAATAGGTGCATGACATGTGGTCAAAAGTCAAAGTGTCAATGGTCAACATTTGACCAGTCAAAGGTCAGACTTTTGACCAAAGTCAAAGGAACCAAGAAATGGCAGGTGACCAAAAATGGCAGGTAATGTCTTATAAAATAAGACAACCTTTCTGACTTGGACAACCTCCAGTTCAGACCATATGAAGGCCTCTGATTGAGCACAAACTCCTTTGGCTCAGTCAGGACAACTTATTTATGATAGTAAAAGAAGAACGTTAGGTTCAATCGAGTGCTAGCACGATTTTCTTGAACCTAATTGAATCTCATTCAGATCAATTGAACTAGATCAGTTCAATTGATGATCACCAGATTCAAACCCTTGTTTGTGTGACCCAGTTAGGTTCAGTTCTGTATGGTAATGGGATATGTCATGATCTCTATCATAGACATCATCGAAACTCCTTTCGATGGATCAGAACTCTTCTGATTCGAACAGCTAGAATGATCGATCATCTAAATCATTCTAATTGCTCCCAAAATCCACCAGTGACACCTAGCAGTATATGGTGGCAACCCATCAGAGCTGAATGCGAACCTCTTGGTGCAGCTACCTGTGTGATTAAGTTCTTCTATCTTGAGCCCCGATCAGATTAGGGTTAAGGTAAACTCGTCAAACCCTAGTCTCTGTCATATGATGTAATCATTCGATTCGAGTCCAATGTGAAAATCTAAATAGAAACTCTTTCTATTATTTCACTCTGCCATGGCCATGGGCTTCTGGACTTGATTCTCATGATTATCATAGGGCTGCTCCTCTACCACCGAGGTAGATAGATTCCATCTTGATGCAATCCAGTTCCTACAATGAACATGCTATAGCCAACATACACCTCAGGGTTCCATATGGCTAGGAGACCGAGTAATGGTGTAGTCAAACTATAACACCCTCAAGGTGAACTGCCGATGCATCTCAGGTCAAAGAACCAGACACACTACTGCAGCATCGAGTCAGTCATTGACGAGAAGGTAGACTCCCTAATGACTACTCGAGGTGGTCACGCTCAGTGCCCTCGTTCTCTAACGAGTACCTGTACTCTCGCTCTGGTGTCTCCACACCGTAGACTCAAGACTCATCTACTAAAGAGAAGCGATTGTACACCAACCTTCCGGATCAATCACCATCCTCGTGATGATCCTATGGTCGGGAGCTGTTTATGAGTTAATAATGATTATTCATGTCTTAAATTTTCAACTCTTGAAAATATGAATTATCATTACCATTAACTCAAAGGATGTATCACAGACACTAAATACACAGGTGTGATAGAAAATAACCCATTTTATTGATTATAGTCAAAATTACAATTTTGCCCCTAGAAGTGTATTACAAGTGTCAGCCAATTCTGGCTTCTAGGGCACATATATCTAACATGGATATGTGTATCTTATGAAACACAAATTAGAAGCCTTTGATAAATTCAAAGAGTATCAAAGTATGATCGAAAAATAAATTGGATAATGTATAGAAATCCTTTGATCTGATCAGGAAGGAGAATACTTATCTAGTGAGTTTCTAGACTATCTTAAAGTTAAAGAAATTCTCTCTGAATGGACACCTCTTTATACACCATAATTAAATGGTGTAGCCGAAAGAAAAAATCATATCTTATTAGATATGGTACAGTCCATGATGTGCTTCATAGAATTATCTTTTTTCTTCTGGGGTCATGCCCTGGAGACTGCAATTTACATGTTGAATAGAGTAGCTTCTAAATTTGTATCTAGTACTCCATATGACATATGGAGAAATAAGAAATCTAATCTTAAGTATCTTAAGATATGGGGTTGTCCAGCATATGTCAAAAGAAATTTTGGACACAAACTTGATGATAGATCAGACAGATGTCTATTTATAGGATATCCTAGAAATAGTATAGGATATTTATTCTACCATCCTACTGAACAAAAGGTATTTATAAGTAGGCATGCCACTTTTATGAAAAAAAAATTTATCCTAGAAATGGGCAGTGGAAGAAATATTGAACTTAGTGAAGTTCAAGAAAAACAAATAAAAATTTCTCAACCAAATAATCACATAAAAGAACTAGAACACATAACTCCTATCCATAGGTCTAAAAGAGTATGAAATACACCTGTGAGCTATGGGTTCATTATTGAGAACAATGAAGCCTAAGTCATTGAGAATGACGAACCTCTAACCTATATGGAAGCAGTCAAAAGTAAGGACTCTTACAAATGGCCGGCTGCCATGCAATCCAAAATGGAATCCATGCACACCAACAAAGTATGGACTTTGGTGGATGCACCAGAGGATATAAACCCTATTGGATGCAAATGGATTTTTAAGAAAAAGATTAGAGCTGATGGTCAAATTGAAACCTATAAGGCCAGATTGGTGGCTAAGGGTTTTAGGCAAAAATAGGGGATTGATTATGATGAAACATTTTCACCTATTGCCATGCTCAAATCTATTCGGATTATGCTTGCCATAGCAGCATACCACGACTATGAAATATGGCAAATGGATGTAAAGACTGCCTTCCTTAATGGTTTCCTTAAGGAGGAGGTCTATATGTCACAGCCAGAGGGATTTGAGTCAAATGAGAGACCAAATCAGGTATGCAAGCTTAAGAGATCCATTTATGGATTAAAGCAAACATCAAAGAGTTGGAACATCCATTTTGATGAAATAGTAAAAGAGTTTGGTTTCATCAAGAATGTTGATGAACCATGTGTGTACAAGAAAACTAGTGGAAGAACCATAGTCTTCTTGGTTCTATATGTAGATGACATACTCCTTATTGGGAATGATATCCCAATGTTACAAGTAGTCAAATTATGGCTATCAAATAAGTTTTCCATGAAAGATTTGGGAGAGGCATCCTATATACTAGGAATAAAGATCTATAGAGATAGATCTAAGAGGATGCTAGGCTTGTCCCAATCAAGGTACATTGACTTAATACTGAAAAAATTCAGTATGGATGGAAGTAAAAGAGGTTATTTACCCATGAGTCAAGGCATACATCTCTCTAAAATGATGTCTCCTAAGACACTTGAAGAGAGAAATAGAATGAGTTCTATTCCTTATGCTTCGGCTGTTGGATCAATAATGTATGCCATGTTATGTACAAGGCCTGATGTTGCTTATGCTTTAGGCATTACAAGTAGATTTTAAGCTGATCCAGGAGAGAATCATTGGAAAGCTGTGAAAAATATTCTTAAGTACTTGAGAAGGACTAAAGATATTTTTCTAGTATATAGCGGTTCTGATCTTAAACTAGAAGCATATTCTGACTCTAGTTTTCAATAAGACCCAGATGATAGCAAATCCATTTTAGGGTATGTCTTTTCTCTGAATGGTGGAGCAGTAAGTTGGAAGAGTACTAAGCAGCCAACTGTAGTTGACTCAACCACTGAAGTAGAATACATAGCTGTAAGTGAAGTCGCCAAGAAATCTATTTGGATGAAGAAGATTATCACTGAATTAGGTGTTATTCCTAAAATTGAGAATCCAGTACCACTTTACTGTGATAATACTGGAGCTATTGCTCAAGCAAAGGAACCAACATAAATCCAAACACATTCTAAGACGCTTCCATCTTGTTCGTGAAATTATTGAAAGATAAGATATAGTCATAGAATAAGTTGACACAAAGAACAACATAGTAGACCCATTCACTAAGGCTTTACCACTACAATTGTTTGATCGCCACCTTGATTATATGGGATTAAAATATAAGGGCGATTGGCTTTAGTGCAAGTGGGAGGTTGAAAGGAATATGCCCTCAAGCCAATTAATTTTTGGGCTGTTCTTTATCTTCCAAACTCATGTAATGATATTTTTTAATAAATAAATAAAGGTATTTATTTCATCATATGCAATGTCTGTTTATTTAAGATTATGATGAATCCTATAAATTAAGACTATGATTTTAAGAATATGATGAGATCATACCAGTGAGACCTAAAACCTTAAAATCCTAATTTAAATATTTCTAGTCGATGGGACATTGAGTTAGGGATCAATATTTTTCGGTAAGACTCGCACATTCTTTGTATGCTCGATTGAGAGGGTGTTGATCTCACAATAACTTATGTATGACACTAATACAAGAATGTGGGTGCTCATTAGAGAATGAATTCACTGAATTGATCTAAATTGAGAATATCTAATGGAGTCTTATCTACATGTCAATAAATGATTCTCATAGTGCAATTATGCATCTAATCCTTTGACCTGAAACTATCATAGAATCTTATATATATAAATCCATATTTTGGTTCATACTCATTCATGACTCAGTTATATATGGAATGATCAGGATATGGTAGATTATATATATGAAGGTTGTGAGTAGGTTAACATGGAATCGATCTCTCCTGGTAAGAGGAAATAGCATCCTACCTGCTTCAAACAAATGATGATTCAGGAAGACTTTGATCAAAGCATGATGAAAATTAGAAATGATTTCTAATGTTTCATTAAATGAATCATCATAAGATTGAAATAGAAATGAATATGATATTGGGATTGATATATTTCCATACCCAGAGTCATATTCAGGATGCAGGGAGATCGAATGATCTAGTTGCATGGTAAATTTTACTAAAGGATATTTTTGATATTTTCATCAAAATTTTACATCTTCTGGGAAGTCACGATATGTTGCTAGACGTCAATCATGTCTTATGGGTTCGATCAAATTAAAATTTTAATTTGATCATTAAATTAGAAAGTGTTCTAAATTAAGTCAAATTGGGTTGGCTAGTTTTGACCTAAATTGGTTTGGTTAAGTTCTAATCAAATTAGGTCAAATCACACCTAGACTCACTGCTGGTTAGATATGGAACCCTATGGGTCACACACAAAGAGAGTTGATTAAGGGTCTAATTGGATTAGACCATGTTTGCAAGATGAACATGCTAGCACATGTAGCAAACCCTAGCACCTGGATTCGAATTGGATTCGAATCGACTTCCGATTTGGGCTAATTAAGATCCGATTTGAGCCAAATAGGATTTGATCTTAAATTGGATTAACCTAGACAGATTGGACTTCAGTTGGGGTGCCACATATCTAAATCCCATGCACCAGAGAGTCTCTCTCTTGTGCGTGGGATGTCTTTCATGCGCAAAGCATTTTTTGGCGCATAGAATTAGTTGGCGCCTACCTTCTTTGACTTTTCCCATTTGTTATGTCACATAAAAATTTTGAATAGGCATGGACATCTGATATGGGGTGATAAAGAGTTCTTCTATAAGTTAAAAACTCCATTTTCTTTTTAATTTTTGTCACCCAGGATTCTTGGTCGCCTAAGACTCCTTGCCATCCAGGACTCAATGCCGCCCACTCCTTCTTGACGCCTCTTGGACCAAGTCAAAGTCCCTTGGGACTTTGACTATTCAAAGATCATCTTCACACCATCTTGCTGAATAGGCATCCCATTTTAGAGCCATTGGATGGCCCTTTTATCTGATCTAATGGATGAAAAGGGTGGCGCCAATGATGAAATATTGCGACTCTTCATAAATAACTTACGTAGAATTAGTCCAAGAGTCCTTCTGCTTTAAGGCATCTCTTGGACTAAGTCTACATCTCATTATTTTTTGATGAGACATGAGATTGGCTGAAGGGACATGAGATTTTTTTTCTAAGGGTGTGAGAAATTGTGTTCGCCCCCCTACGTACATTATGAATAAGGGTGTGCACCAAGAGTCCGGAGAGGTGAAAATTATCTTTCTTTCTTACAAGAGTTTCTTTTCATCCAATTTTCTTTCTTCCCTTCTCTCGTCTAGAGCTTGTCCTTATAAGGATAAGAAGTCATCTTAAGACTAAGAGATTAGGAAGGAAAATTAAGAAGACAAAGAAAAAGAAAGATAGATAAGAAAAAGCAAGGAAGGTGACATAAAGGCTAAAGAAGGTCTTGCCCTTTTAATTAAAGTTCTTATTATTAGAACTCTAATTATATAAATTAGAGGTGCTGGTATCTTGATCAAGTCTCTATGTGGATCAACGTTGGAGGGTGAACACGTCGGCACCTAGTGGAACCCCTGACGGACTAGTACCGGCGATCAAGGTCAATTTAAGGTTTAGCGATAAGAGGTATGTTCTAATACTTTCTTTTATATTACAAATGCATGTTATATAATTTCAATTCTAATAAGGTGATCCTAGGATTTGGCTTTGGTTTATATGATTTCATATTTTTTCTTTGAAATCCATGCCTTCGTCCTGTACACAATCCCATCAAATAGTCCTAAGGACTTCATCACAAAAATGGAGTTTGTTAGAAGATGAAGACTTATGATGAAAAACATGCCAATGTATTTTATTTTTTAATGATCAATTACATATACAAAGTAGCTCAACCATTAAAAGGCTAAAATTAGCTTTTGTAACATAATTTCCAACATTTTAGGTATAGTCAAGTACTTGCAAAGTCAAAGTATTATCAAGATGGAATTTACCACTCCAAGAGTTGAAGAAGAATGGATCACTGTATTTCAATATAGCAAAATCTTGACATGGATAATCCATTAGATGAATTTAATATTTTAAAATACAATGTGGACAACCTGATTAGAGTTGACTATTGAACTCTAAGGTGTCCTACAAGTATTTGGGTCAAGGGGATGAATTATATTGAAACTATATTCAGATGGGTTCTAAGGATGTTGTTCAACACATTCGACCTATCGACCATCGGGTACCATTACTAGATGGTTACTTTAATTAATATAGAAATCTATTTCTATGCTACCAGCTTAGGTACCTATGAGATCATATATATTAGAGCTTATGATCTGATTGGATGGTTGATCTATGATTAAGAATCATTCTAGGATTAAACGATCAATATGATTGATGTTTAACCTAGTACAAGTATTACAAGAGGATCAATTAGCAATTAAATTACTAATTAACTTAATTTAATTAAATCAAAGGATCGAGATTAAGTTTAATTAAATATAATTTAATTAAATTTAGTTTGAGCTTGATTGGATCAAGTTCAATTGGCTTATTGGATAAGCCAAGTGCAAGGAAGAATTAGTCCTAGTTCAACTAGGACTCGGGTCAACCAAATTTTCTAATTTGATTAGAGAATTAAATTAAAATTAAATTTGATTTAATTTAATTAATTATATTTTTAATTAGATTAGGATCTAATTTAATTTGGTTTACTTAGTTTTAATTTAAATTGGTTTGAGAAACCACTTTGACCAAGTCATAGATGGAATCCTAGTAAGACTACGATTCCACCTTGCGCCACCTTAGCCCCTCACGCCCCACGCCTTCTTTCTCTCTTATTTTTTATGACAAATACCTTTCTCCTAGGATTTCTCATCCTCGCCTATCTCTCCTCTCTTTCTCATATGGAAGTAAGATAGTGGACCAAGTCAAAGTAGGAATTATTGGTTTTAGTTTCAAATCCTATGAGATAGTGTTTTAAAAAATCAAAACTCTTCCTCCCTTTTGTGTCACCCTCCTCCCTATTTTTTCTCTGATATTCTTGGAAAAGAAGAGAAGGTTTTGGGTGACATTTTCATGTGGGTCCATGCCAAAAAATTTTGGAGAGGGCACCCAAGAGTTGGGCACCCCTTGACTTGCCCTTTTTGGTCTTTACTTATCTAGTTTTTGACCTAGAAAAGGACTCCTCTTATCCTATATATTTTGGATGAATTTTGAGCCAATTTTATGATATGTTATAGATCATTGAGAGAGATTTGGGGTGTGTGAAAATTAGGGAGAAAGAGTCCTTGGGCATTGGGGTTCCATAGACACCAAACTAGGTATCTAGGTGAGAGCAAAGACAAGAAGAAGAGGGTCTTCTTCTAGGGTTGCTATGTTCACCTCTTTTCTTCCTCCTTCTTTGAGTTTTCTGAGAGTATCTCACATTTAAAACCTCCTCTTCTCCTTCTCCTCTTTGAAAGAGTCCAAATTTAGAAGAAGAAGGCGTCTAATCGACCATCAAAGAAGGATCAGTATAGTACTAGCATACTCTGCTAATTTCCTGCATTAGAACTTCTGATCATGATCGTGGGATCGTGTGAATGACTCCTAGAGGTCAGACATGTGTACAGCTTGCAACTTCATCCTCAAACCTAGATCAGCAAGTTAGAATATCTAACTTGCATAGGTAATAGACCTGATCTATTATTTTCATACCTGCATTAGGTATAGTGTATATACATGTTGACGTGATCAACATATTTTAGTTTCTTCTTTAGATTTTAATTTATGATTTAATGACATGCCATGATCATATAATAAATCCAAAATCTAGGATAATATTTAAAATTAATTTTGATTAATTTTAGTCTTTCGCTGTCAAATCTTGAAAAAGTTTCAAGATCTAATCCTAAAATCCTAGATCTGGTTCTAACAATTGGTATCAAAGCAAGGGTGATTATTACATGATTATGTATGCTTGTTTAGATTATTTCTTAAATTAGATCTAATTTATAATCTATTTATTAAATCTAAAATTAAAAATGATGATCATATGAACTGATTATAAGGTTGTCCTATGTAAGGTTTATCCCTTATAGTGGAGAGATTGTCCTAGTTCATGTAGATCTATCTTTAATCATAAATTTATTAAATATAATCTAATTTTATTTATAATTTATTAGATTTAAAATAACTTTAGATCTGAAAATAAAAATTTTAGATTGCATAAATTGATTATAAGGTTGTCCTACTGTAAGGTTTGTCCCTTATAGTGGAGAGGTTGTCCTAATACGTGTTGATCTAAAATGTTGATCATAAAATTTTAGATTATATCTCAAAAATTTTATAATCTAATTAAAAATAGTTTAATCTAATTTTAATCATCATAAATATATTAAATTTAATCTAAAAAAATTTATGATTGATTAATGTTGAAATTATTTCAATTACATGAACCTGTTTAGATTAGATCTAAAGTAGATTCATGTTCATGTTACTTACATATTGATTATAAATCAAACATGTAATTTGGTTGATAGAACCATATTATAAAAATATTTTATAAATATGAAAATTATTTTTAAAAAATTGAATCCCAATCCTCGGCCCAAAACATAATTAAGAATTAAGAAGTTGTTTGATTAGGATCTAGGATTGTGAATTTAAGATCCTAAGACACAAATCATAACACATTGGGTTAAATGGGTTAGTAGAAATTAGGTCCATTAATTATGCTAGACCTAGGGTTAGATTAAAGAATGGACTTAATTAGGAAATTGAATAAATCTAATGAATTATTATCTTAGATTAGATCAAGGATTCTCTAGATTAATTACAATAGTTGTGGTTGGTCAAGTCCATATCCTTAACGAGATCCAAGATGGACTTAATTCTTGGCTATGCGGTCTAGCCCGAACTGTTAGGTTGATCTAATTAAGATTAATTAAACTAGTTGGTATCTAAGACAAACCAGATCGGTGGTCTTTAATTGGCAGCTTGCTTACCTAGCCATTTCTGATGGTGTCTAAGGCAAGCTTTGGCAGACCCTCCCACTAATCGAACTAACCTGACCACTTGGTGAAATTATATTTTGATCAAATCATCTGACTATTCGAGCTGACCCATGTCAGCTAGGTTAATCAGTATGACTGATTTAGGTGCTCCTAGACTAGCCTATTAATGGTCTCCCTTAAGCTGACTTGGTGAAGCCAGTAGGAGGATCATGACAAGCCAGTTCATCTAATCTTATCTCTTTAAATTAAATCAATTAAATTTTTTAAAATTATTAGATCCTTAAATTAAAATAGTTATGATGATAACTAGATCATAGCCTCCCATTAAGTGGATGATAATGGATCTATTAGTTGGATAATCATTGAAGGCCCATAGGCCTGGTGCTTATTCACTAATGGAATTATCATTCATAATATCATTTCTTGGCTGCATCTCTCTAAATGGTGGTTAGGTTAACCAACAATAGTTAGGCTTAATCATTCATTAATTAGATAGACCAAGTACGATCATTTTAATGGTTGGACCTAATCAAAACTTTTAGTGGAGGCCCTAGCCTACTAAAAAGATACCTAGGGTAAAATTAAATTACTAAAAATTATTTAGAGAAATAATTATTATGAATCTACTCTTAGATGTACATGGGTTGACCAACCATAGTTGGGCTTGTGTGTAGTCTATGTGGATTCTAGTACGTACTAAGGAATTAAGGCAATTCCTCGAATTGGAGGTAGAGGATACTAGTTTAAATAAAATAGTGGAAGGAACCTTTTGATTAAATTCCAAATCTTTAGGTTCAATGAATCAATTACTAATTAGGCTTTCGGTTCTCCTTTATGTAGTTAAATCCTAACCATAGTTGCTCTATTCACTGTAAGATGTGATAAACTTATCGGATCCAACTTTGATAATAAGTATCGAAAGTTGAATGTTGTTCAGCAGCACGAAGTGGTTCGTGCTGGGGCTTCTATGCCCAGTTTAAACTTAAGATCCAAGAATAACTTAAATCAAGTAGAATGCTTCCATTGTAAGAAGCATTGGCATTGGAAGAGGAATTATCCTCACTCTCTTGATTCCCATGACCCCAACAGTCTAAAAAAGAGAGATGAGCAAGTAGTTCTTGATCAAGGATATTATATGATAATATTATTAAGCAAAAATTTACTTAATCTTTCATACCAGGCCCTAGGTGCTTGTTTTAAACAATATAATACTTTGTTTAATTTGAAACATGATTTAAAAAAGCATGATTTTCAAAATCAAAAAGTTGCTCTACAAAAACTACTTCGGTAATATATCCATTTAGAAAAGCACTTTTAACATCCATTTAAAATAACTTAAAATTTATACAGCACACATAAACGAGTAAAAATCTAATTGCTTCTAGTCTAGCAACAGGTGCAAAGATCTCATCAAAATCAATTCTCTCTTCTTGATTATAATCCTTTGCAACTAATCTTGCTTTATTCCTAATTATATTTTTATTTTTATCCAATTTATTCTTATATATCCATTTTGTATCAATTATTGGATAATTTTTAGGTCTTGATACTAAGGTCCATATAATATTTCTTCTGAAGTGATTAAGTTTCTCTTGCATTGCATTTATCCAATTATAATCTTTTTTGGCTTCATCTATAGTTTTAGGTTCAAAATGAGAAACAAGTATAAAATGATTATATGTATCTCTAAGTGAAGAGTGAGTTCTTACCCCATGTGCCGGATCATAAATAATTAGTTCTTTGGGGTGATTGTGAACATACCTTCATTCTTTTGAAAGATCATTTGTACCTTGAGGTTGTTCTCATTGTTCTTTATCTTCATTTTATTGCTTGTCTTCATGATCCTCTTCATTTTAAATTGTTGAATCCTTTAGGGTGATCTCCTTCATTCCTTCTATAAGGAAATCTGCATCAATATCCTCACTCTTTCTTGATGGAAGATCATTAGTCTCATCAAAAATAATATGTATTGACTCCTCTACTACTAAGGTTCTTTTGTTAAATACTCTAAAAGCTTTACTAGAAGAGAAGTAACCAAGAAAAATAACTTCATTGGATTTTGTATCAAATTTTCTTAGTTTTTCTTTACCATTGTTCAGAACAAAACATCGACAACCAAAAACATGAAAATATGCAATGTTAGGTTTTCTTCCTTTCCAAAGCTCATAAGATGTTTTCTTTAAAATTGGTCTGATTAGAGCATGGTTTAAGATGTAACATGCCGTATTAATTGCTTCTACCCAAGAGTATCTTGAAAGATTGCTTTCACATAGCATGGTATGGGCCATTTCTTCTAGAGTCCTATTTTTTATTTCTACCATCACATTTTGTTGGGGTGTTCTAGGTGCTGAAAAATTATGGGTTATCCTTTTTTCATCATAAAATTTTTTGAAGTCTTAGTTTTCAAATTCGGTTCCATGATCACTTCGAATACTTTGAATTGAAAATCTTTTTTTTTATAACTTTTTGGTAAAATTTTGAGAAAACATGAAAAGTTTTATTTTTGTGTGCCAAAAAGAAAATCTATGTAAAACGTGAGTAGTCATCGATAATTACAAAATCATAATATTTTTCACCTAAGCTTGTTGTTCTTGTAGGATGAAATAAATCTATGTGCAATAGTTTCAATGGCCTAGAAGTTGAAATAATGTTCTTAGATTTGAATGAAACTCTAGTTTGTTTACCTAGTTGGCATGCATCATAAATTTTATCTTTTTAAAAATTCAATTTTGATAAACTGATAATAATTTCTTTTTGATAAGCTTTGAAAGTGAATGCATATTAATATGTGTAAGCCTACGGTGCCAAAGCCAACTAGTCTTACTAATTTTGGCATTCATAACTACTAGATATTGCATGTTTATCATAAAAAGATCATTCAAATCTACCATATAAACATTACCATGTCTATGTCCAACAAACTTAATGCCATCATCATTGGGACTAGTTATAATACATAATTAAGATTCAAAAATAACTTTGTAACCCTTGTCATAAAGTTGACTAATGCTTAAGAGATTGTGTTTCAAACCATTTACTAATAAAATATTTTCAATATACTTGGAGGGAGTGATACCAATGTTACCTATTCCTTTGCCATTGTCTCCAAAGATGACCATTCCTGCATTTTTAGCATCAAGCATGATGAATTGGGACTCATCACCGGTCATGTACCTTAAGCATCTGCTATCAAGATATTATCTTCAATTTTCTTTTTTGGATGCAAGACACACCTACATGCAAAATCAAGTCCTTACTCTAGGTACCCAAGTTTTCTTGGGTCCTTTAAGGTTAGTCACAATGGTTCCTTTTGGAACCCATATTTTTTTTATATTTAAATTGTTAGAGAAATATGAACAAAATTTGTATCCTGGTTTACCACATTTGAAGCAAGTAACATTTAAAAATTTATTGCTTTATGAATCTACAAACATATTTTTCAAAAATTTTTATTTTCTTAAGGGGTTATAGCCTAGATCGGCCTTATCATAAATGGCCTTTTGATTTTCAAAAATCATATGAAGTTTATTTGAACTTAAAATAAAATTTTAAACTATCGATTTTAGCTTGTCGATTTTATTTTTCAAATTTAGATTCTCTTGAGTTAAGACTAGTTTTTCACTTAGGATATATATATATATATATATATATATATATATATATATATATATATATATATATTAGCAAGACTTGATTTTTAAATTTTAGATCTTTATTTTTAGTTCCTAATTTCTTTAAATCATCTACCAAATCATAGAAGGCTTCTTGAAGTTCTTCGAATATAAATTTATTTGAGATTTCAGCGTTTACCTCATTTTCATGTGCCATAAGGCATAGGTTGGCTTGTTCATGAGCTTCCTTCTCTTCGGAACTTGAGTCATCACTGTCACTCCATGTTGCTACTATAGCTTCTTTTCTGTATTTCTTGGAAACCTTTTTAAGTTAAGGACATTCAGATCTAAACTGCCCTGGCTTCTTACATTTATAGCTAATAAGGGGCTGCTCCCTATCCTTTTTCGTGCTATGCTCCCCTTTGGTAGATGGCCTCTTCCTCATCTCTTGTTTTCTCTTCAAAAATTTCTTGAACTTCCTTATGATGAGGTCTATTTCTTCATCTTGTTCATCATCTTCAGTTTCATCAAATTCCTCATCTTGTTGAGTGATGGATCTAAGGACTATTGTCTTCTTTTTCTTGACATCTTCTTCTTAATGTTATTTCATGCTTAGCTCGTACGTCATTAGTGATCCTAGAAGCTCCTCCAAGGGTAAAACATTCAGATCTTTGGCTTTTTGGATTGCGGTCACTTTGGACTTTCATGTTCTTGGCAAAGATCTAAGAATCTTTCTCACAAGATCACTATTAGAATAAAACTTACCAAGACTTTTAATATCATTTATAATATCCATAAATCTAGTAAATATTACAGTTATTGACTCATCATGTTTCATTTTGAAAAGTTCATATTTGTGCACAAGCATGTTAATTTTTGACTCCTTAATTTGATTAGTACCTTCATGAGTTAATTCTAACCTATCCCATATTTTCTTAGCCTACATGTATGTTAAAATGTAATTAAATTCATTAGCATCTAAAGCACAATATAAAATATTCATGGCTCTTGCATTGAGTTAAGCCATTTTCTTATCAACCTCATCCCATTCCTTTTCGGGTTTGGTTGATTCCACACCATCAATTATCTTAGTGGGTGTATGTGGTCCATTAACTATGATACTCTACATATCATAGTCAAATGCTTGTATGAATATTCTCATCCGAGCTTTCCAATAGGTATAGTTTGATCTATTGAAAAGTGGAGGTTGATTCTTGGTTAGAGAAATACTAATTTGATTTGCCATAGATCTTTGGCTCTTTGATGGTTAAATCAAAGTAGGGCTAGAGTACCGGGCTCTGATATCACTTGTTGTCCAACTATACAATCCAAGAGGAGGGATGAATTGAGTTTTTAAAATTTTAAAGCTAATTTAAAAATATAAAGATTGAATGATGATATGCAAGTTGTGTTTGTGAAGCAATTTAGGTTAGATAAAAATATAAAAGATTAGAAAGCAAAAATTTAGTAAACTAAGAAAAGAAAGACAGCAAGTACACCATAAACAATAAAAATTTATGGTGGTTCGATGCTTTTCTTGCACCTACATCGACTCTCCAAGCTCCTACTAGAAAATTCAAAATCACTAAATGTATTCAAATAGAATACAAAGTCAGTACCCTCGACCTTAGCTATCCAAAGCTAGCACACTTATTTTTCATATATAAGCCAACCCTACACACTCCGATTTAAGGCTCAAATCAACCCTCCTAAGTTTTGGAACCCCTCCTAAAACTTGAATCAGAATAATAAAGCAGAGTATAAGAGTTAATGACAATCAAATCAAGTTTAGCTCCCTTAATGAGCGAATAAAATCTTAAGAATGCTTTTCACAATAATGGAGGAAGCTTTTCTAATTTTTCTCAAGATTGTTGGAGACTTGAATGAGCTCTTGAGAGGTTGGTGAACTTGAAACAAAAGCTTCTTTGCTTGAAGATGACTTTTGCTTAGGGCTAAATTGAATAATAAAATCTCTTATGTTTTTTCCTTTTTTATAGCCTTTTAAATCTTCAATGGATGGAGGAGAGAATCCTAGATAAGATTTGTAGCCATTGGAGATCTTAAAAAAATCATTAAAAGCTACCAAAATGAAATAAAACTAGATGTTGTAGAAGATTTCCATCATAGGGGTCGACTCATAGGTCGATCTCTAGCATAGGGATCGACCTCGAGGTTGACCTCTGAGATAGAATCCAGAAAATCGACTATTCTATATTTTTGGCCTTCGAAACAGTAGAGATTGATCCTGTGGTCGATCCTTGGCATAGAGATAGCATGCCAAATAGCCCATTTTAGTAGAGGACGACCTAAGGGTCGACCCTTTCGCTTCAAACTTGATTTTCTTCCAAAATATGCATCCAAAAATCGTAAAACTATCTCCAAAGGATCAGAAATCTTCTATACTTGCTCTTAAGGCTCTCAAATCAAAACTTGATAAATTTATGATTTTATTCTTGAAATATAAAAATTCTTTTTTCCAGCCAAATTTATTAGTAATCTCCTCAAATGCTTTGTAATCAACAAAATCAATTCTTGAAGCAACAATCTCCCTCTTTTTGATGATTACAAAATATTCGAGTACAAGCAAAAATAAAGCATGTAGAAGCCTACATTAGTTACTAGAAAATCATATTCAATTATTTGATAAATATTGCATAAAGAGTAGTTTGAAGATTACTTATGGTTAGACATTCAAATTATTTGCAAAAGAGTTTGACTTACTTATTTCTTTATCAATTTTACTTTGTCAATTTTACTTTGATTTTGCTTATAATCTAATTTTATTTACTCTACTTTCTTTTTTTGACATCATCAAGTAAGATCTTAAAAGATTTTAAAATTTAAAAAGAAAAAGCCTCCCCCTTAAATTATTCCATATGTTTTTCTATTAGAACAAGATTTTATAACAAAACTTTTAATTAGCTTATATACAACGCAGTGTTTACAGTATATCATAATAGAATTTTAGCTAATTCACAAAGATTACATTTCACATCATTCAAATGACATCATCATATTTAAATACACATATTTATATCCAAATGATATCATTTCACACACAATAAATCATAACATCAAGTCATCAAAACATATAAGAGCTAATGGTATCAAAAGCATTCATGAGATTTAGGCCATCAAAACATACAAAATTCATGGATACAACTATCCATGATCCAAGTAGCTAATAGTACCAATGACATAAGTTAGATCCAAAAAAAAAAAATAAAACCAATCATGACTTGATCAACAACTCATAGAAATAACTAAGAGATACTAGATCATAACCTAATGCAAAGATAACTAAACTAGATCTAGTAGAAACCATGGTTGAAAGCATCTGAATCAAATAAGGAATCAGAGATGTGATGAAGTGTGTCAAATGATAGATGTATCAAATTCAAAAAATTGAATAAAAAATTTTAAAAATTGAATCAAATCAAATGAATCAACTCTTTTTTAAAAGATTATCATTTGAAATTTCTTTCTTTATAATAAATTAGCTTAAACTCAAATATCAAAGACTCTTTCCTTTTTTGAATGAATATGATTCTTTGAATAGATTTTCAAGTATGTACTTTTAAGCTTTAAGAGGATTAAAGCTTTTCAAAAATTTGAATAGTGGAATCAAGCACAACATTTAATTCATTATTCATTCTTTTCTTTTCTTAAATAAATTTCAATCAATTAAACTCAAAAAAAATATATATCAAAAATATATAAAGCAAAATAAAGATAGTATCAGAGCAAAAATGATTTTATAAAGATTTCTAAAGGCTCATTAAAAATTTTATATTGTATTCATATTTTTAAATGAGTTTCAAAAATAGATGTATGTATCAAAATTAATTTATTTGGAGTGAGAATATATTTCAAATTAATTTTAACTCCAATTAGTTATCAAAAATGATTTGGCAATCAAATCAATTGAATTTAAACTGAATAATCACATAAAGGCTTAAGTTAAAAGGATCATAAAACAATCAAAATTCATTGTTCTTAACTCAAATTAATTAGAATGTTTAGTCAAGGCTAACTAGATAATATTTAACAAACAAATATCTTTCACCTTATTTTTTAAGAGTAAATACTAGAAAATTCATCACATAATATTTTCCTTTCCTATTTTTCATAATTATTATTGGATAAATTTATCTTTTAGCTATTCTTCCCCACCCATTTTGAAAGAATACAATAAATTTAGAATGAATATCTTTTCTCTTTTTTTTTTAATTCTATTTATGAACAATATGGATTAAAAGCACATCATTTTCCTTTTGAATAAAATAAATATATTAAACAAAATTATTTTGAACTTCAAAGATTCAAGAGAGAGAAAATATTTTAAAGATTAAAGATTTTAAATAGATCATTCAAAGCAAATTATAAAATATATTCAATTTTTTAGGGATCATTTCTTCTTTTTTTTATTATTATATATATTTTTAAGATCAATAAAATACAACATAAATGTTAAACTGTCTTATATCAATTGATTAGAAACTAAAGTCTTCTTTGAATATTTGATTTTAATAGCTTCTTTGAAATATTTTGCTTGACATCAATATCAAAAGACTTAAAAAAAGTATTTTTCTTAAATTTATTTTTCAAAATTAATCAATCTGAACAAGGCATGAATATTCATCAATAATCCTCTTTTAAGGTCAAAAATAATTTCTTGATACTAATTAATTTTCAAAAAGAATAATAATAAGATCAAAATATGTAAAATATAAATAGTTGCTTAAAATGAATCAAATTATCAAATCATTAGAATGCTCAAATAAATCCATGAGATAAATAAAGTATAATTATTTATCCATGATTTTTTATATTAAGTTCAAAAATAATTTTTTTTTTATAGTCAAGAAAAAGATAAGAAGGATGGATAATTTTTAACTTAAACTAATAAAATTAAGTCTCAAGGATTGATCCAAAAATATTAGTAGAGGATAAGTTGGGATCAAAAAAAGGATATTTAAGCAAAAGAATCTAGAATTCTCAATTCTCTCCTAATTTCATAAAATTTTTCTTCACTCAAGGCCTTAGTAGAAATATCGGCCAATTATTTTTTAGTACAAATATAATCAAGAATTATGTGATTATTTTGAACATGCTCTCTTATGAAATGATATCTTATTTTAATATATTTTGATCTAGAGTGTTGGATTTGATTCTTAGATAGATTTATGGCACTAGTATTATCACATCTTATGAGAGTTTTATTTAGTTTGATGCCAAAGTCCTCAAGTTGTTGCTTAATCCATAAGATTTGTACACAGCAACTTCCAGCTGTAATATATTCGACCTTGGCCATAGATAATGCTACCAAATTTTGCTTCTTGCTAAATCATGAGATTAAGTTAACTCCTAAAAATTAGTAAGTTCCACTAGTACTTTTTCTATCTAATCTACATCTACCAGAGTCTGCATCTGAATATCCAATTAAATCGATTGATGAATTTTTAGAGTACCATAAACCTTGGTTTTGAGTTTCTTTTAGGTATTTGAGTATTCTTTTCATAGTATTTAATTATAATTCTTTTGGATTAGATTGAAATCATGCACATAAATAAACACTAAACATGATATCTGGTCTACTAGTAGTTAAATATAATAAAGAGCCTATCATGCCTCTATAAAGCTTTGTATCAACACTTTTATCTTCTTCATCCTTATCAAGCTTACATGATAGACTCATGAGGGTACTAATGACTTTGGAGCTCTCCATCCTAAATTTTTTAAGTAGCTCTCTTGTGTACTTGCTTTGGATGATGGAGATCCCTTTCTTTGTTTGTTTAATTTGAAGTCTGAGAAAGAATGTTAGTTCACTCATTATGCTTATCTCGAAGTCTTCCTGCATATGAGCTTAGCAAAATCTTGACATAAAATTTTATTAGTAGACCCAAATATAATGTCATCAACATATATTTGTATTACTAAGATGTCATCATGATCTCATTTAATGAAAAGGGTTGTATCTACATTTTCTCTTAAAAACCCATTATTAAGCAAGAATTTACTTAATCTTTCATACTAGACCCTAGGTGCTTGTTTTAAACCATATAATGCTTTGTTTAATTTGAAAACATGATTTGGAAAAGCATGATTTTCAAAATCAGAAGGTTGTTCTACATAAACTTCTTCGATAATATATCCATTTAGAAAAGCACCTTTAACATTCATTTGAAATAACTTGAAATTTATAAAGCATGCATAAGCGAGTAAAATTCTAATTGCTTCTAATCTAACAATAGGTGCAAAGATATCATCAAAATCAATTTTCTCTTCATGATTATAATCCTTTGCAACTAATCTTGCTTTATTTTTAATTATATTTTTATTTTCATTCAATTTGTTTCTATATATCCATTTTGTACCAATTATTGGATAATTTTTAGATCTTGATACTAAGGTCCATACATTATTTCCTTTGAATTAATTAAGTTCCTCTTGCATTGCATTTATCCAACTATAATCTTTTTCGGCTTCATCTATGGTTTTAGGTTCAAAATGAGAAACAAGTGCAAAATGATTATATGCATCTCTAAGTGAAGAGCGAGTTCTTATCCCATGTGCAAGATCACCAAAAATTAGTTCTTTGGGGTGATTGTGAACATACCTCCATTCTTTGGAAGATCATTTATACCTTAAGGTTGTTCTCATTGTCCTTCACCTTCATTTTCTTGCTTGTCTTCATGATCCTCTTCAATTTGAATTGTTGAATCCTTTAGGATGATCTCCTTCATTCCTTCTATAAGAGGATCTACATCATCAATACCTTCACTCTTCCTCGATGGAAGATCATTAGCATAAAAAACAACATGCATTGATGCCTCTACTACTAAGGTTCTTTTGTTAAATACTCTAAAAGCTTTACTAGAAGAGGAGTAACCAAGAAAAATAACTTCATTGAATTTTGCATCAAATTTTTCTATTTTTTCTTTACCATTGTTCAAAATAAAACATCGACAACCAAAAACATGAAAATATGCAATATTAGGTTTCCTTTTTTTCCAAAGCTCAAAAGATGTTTTCTTTAAAATTGGTTTGATTAGGGCACAGTTTAAGATGTAACATGCCTAATTAATTGCTTCTGTCCAAAAATATCTTGAGAGGTTACTTTCACATAGCATGGTACAGGCTATTTCTTCTAGAGTCTTATTTTTAATTTCTGCCATCCCATTTTGTTGGGGAGTCATAGGTGCCAAAAAATTACAGCTTATTCCTTTTTTATCATAAAATTTTTCAAAGTTTTAGTTTTCAAATTTGTTTTCATGATCACTTCGAATGTTTTGAATTAAAAATTCTTTTTCATATATAATTTTTTGGTAAAACTTTGAGAAAACATGAAAAGTTTCATCATTGTGTGCCAAAAAGAAAATTCATGTAAAATATGAGTAGTCATCGATAATTATAAAATCATAATGTTTTCCACCTAAGCTTGTTGTTCTTGTAGGATCAAACAAATCCATGTGCAACAATTCCAATGGCCTAGAAGTTGAAACAATGTTCTTAGATTTGAATGAAACTCTAGTTTGTTTACCTAGTTGGCATGCATCATAAATTTTATCTTTTTCAAAGTTCAATTTTGATAAATCGGTAACTAATTCCTTTTTTATAAGCTTTCAAAGTGAATGCATATTAATGTATGCAAGCCTACGGTGCCAAAGCCAACTAGTCTCATTAATTTTGGCATTCATAGCTACTAGACATTGCATGTTTATCATACAAAGATTATTCAAATCTATCATATAAATATTACCATGTCTATGTCTAACAAACTTAATGCCATCATCATTGGGACTAGTTAAAATACATAATAAAGATTCAAAAATAATTTTGTAACTCTTATCATAAAGTTGACTAATGCTTAAGAGATTGTGTTTCAAACCATTTACTAATAAAATATTTTCAATATACTTGGAGGGAGTAATACCAATGTTACCTATTCCTTTGCCATTATCTCCAAAGATGATCATTCCTCCACTTTTAGCATCAAGTGTGATGAATTGGGACTCATCATCGGTCATGTGTCTTGAGCATCCACTATCAAGATACCATTTTTGATTTTCTTCTTTGGATGCAAAACACACCTACATGCAAAATCAAGTCCTTACTCTAGGTACCCAAGTTCTCTTGAATCCTTTAAGGTTAGTCACAATGTTCCTTTTGGAACCCATATTTTCTTTACATTTAAATTATTAAAAAAATATGTATAAGATTTGTGTCCTGATTTATCACATTTAAAGCAAGTAAAATTTGAAAAATTATTACTTTATGAATCTATAAAAAAAAATTTAAAATTTTTTTATTTTTTTAGGGGTTATAGCCTACATCGATCTTATAATAAATGATCTTTTGATTTTTAAAAATCATATGAAGTTTATTTGAACTTAAAGTAAAATTTTCAACTATCGATTTTAGCTTGTTGATTTTATTTTTCAAATTTAGGTTCTCTTGAGTTAGGACTAGTTTTTCACTTAAGATAATTTCATTTTCTTTTAACAAGACTTGATTCTTAAATTTTAGATTTTTATTTTTAGGTTTTAATTTTTTTAAATCATCTACCAAATCATAGAAGGCTTTTTGAAGTTCTTTGAACATAAATTTATTTAAGACTTTAGCATTTACCTCATTTTCATGTGTCATAAGGCACAGGTTAGCTTGTTCGCGATCTTCTTCCTCTTCAGAACTTGAGTCGTCACTGTCACTCTATGTTGCCACCATAACTTTTTTCTTGTATTTCTTGAGAATCTTTTTAAGTTAAGGACATTCAGACCTAAAATGCCCCGACTTCTTACATTCATAGCAAATAAGGGGCTGCTCTCTATCCTTTTTCTTTCTTTGCTCTCCTTTGGTAGATGACCTCTTCCTCATCCCCTATTTTCTCTTCAAAAATTTCTTGAACTTTCTTGTGATGAGGGCTATTTCTTCATCTTGTTCTTCATCTTCCATTTCATTGGATTCCTCATCTTATTGAGTGGTGGATTTAAAGGCTATTGTCTTCTTTTTCTTAACATCTTCTTCTTGATGTTGTTTCATGCTTAGCTCATGCATCATTAGTGATCCTAGAAGCTCCTCCAAGGATAAAATATTTAGATCTTTGGCTTCTTAGATTGTGGTCACTTTGGCCTTCCATGTCCTTGGCAAAGGCCTATGAATCTTTCTTACAAGGTCACTGTTAGAATAAAACTTGCTAAGACTTTTAATATCATTTATAATATCCATAAATCTAGTAAGCATTACAGTTATTGACTTATCATATTTCATTCTAAAAAGTTCATATTTGTGCACAAGCATGTTAATTTTTAACTCCTTAACTTGATTAGTGCCTTCATAAGTTACTTCTAATCTATCCCATATTTTCTTAGCCGACATGCATGTTGAAATACAATTAAATTTATTAGCATCTAAAGTATAATATAAAATATTCATGGCTCTTGCATTAAGTTGAGCTATTTTCATATCAACCTCATCCCATTTCTTTTCGGGATTGGTTGATTCCACACCATCAATTATCTTAGTAGATGTGTGTGGTCCATTAACTATGATACTCCACATATCATAGTCAAGTGCTTGTATAAATTTTCTCATCTAAGCTTTTCAATAGGTATAGTTTGACCGATTGAAAAGTGGAGGTTGGTTTGTGGACTGCCCCTCAACTAGAGAAATACTAACTTGGGTTACCATAGATCCTTAGCTCTTTAATAATTAAATCAAAGTATAGCTAGAGCATCGAGCTCTGATACCACTTATTGCCTAGCTATACAACCCAAGAGGGGGGGATGAATTAGATTTTTAAAATTTTAAAGCTAATTTAAAAATATCAAGATTGAATGATGATATACAAGTTGCGTGTGTGAAGTAATTTAGATTAGATAAAAATATAAAAGATTAAAAAGCAAAAATTTAGTAAACTAGGAAAAGAAAGACAGCAAGCACACTACATACAATAAAAATTTATAGTGGTTCGGTGCTTTTCTTGCACCTACATCCACTCTCCAAGCTCCTACTTGAGAATTCAAAATCACTAAATGTTTTCAAATAGAATACAAAGTTGGTACCTCCGACCTTAGGTATCCTAAGCTAGCATACTTATTTCTCGGATATAAGCCAATCCTACACACTCTGATTTAAGGCTCGAATCAATCCTCCTAAGTTTTGGAATCCTTCCAAAATTTGAATCAGAATAATAAGGCAGAGTATAAGAGTTAATGACAATCAAATATAAGTTTAGCTCTCTTAATGAGTAAATAAAATCCTAAGAATGCTTTTCACAATAATGGAGAAAGCTTTTCTAATTTTTCTTAAGATTGTTGGAGACTTGAATGAGCTCTTGAGAGGTTGGTTTACTTGAAATGAAAGCTTCTTTGCTTGAAGATGACTTTTTGCTTAGGGCTAAATTGAATAATGAATTCTCTTACATTTTTTTTCTTTTTTATAGGCTTTTAAATCTTCAATGTATGGAGGAGAGAATCTTGAACAAGATTTGTAGTCATTGAAAATCTTTAAAAAATCATTAAAAGCTACCAAAATGGGATAAAACTAGCCGTTGCATAAGGTTTTCATCATAGGGGTTGACTCCTGGGTCGACCTCTAGCACAAGGGTCGACCTCGAGGTTGACCTCTGAGATAGAATTCAGAAAATTGAATGTTCTATATTTTTGGCCTTTGGAACAGCAGAGGTTGACCCTAGAGTCGACCCTTGGCATGGAGACAGCTTGCCAAATAGCCCATTTCAATAGGGGACGACCTAGGGGTCGACCTTTTTGCTTCAAACCTGATTTTCTCTAAAAATATATGTTCAAATATTATAAGACTGCCTCCAAAGGATTAGAAATCTTCTATACTTGCTCTTGAGACTTTAGATCAAAACTTGATAAACTTATGATTTTGCCCTTGAAATACAAAAAATATTTTTCCCAGCCAAATTCATTAGTAATCCTCTCAAATATTTTATAATCACCAAAATCAATTCTTGGAGCAATAGAATGTCTATTCTAGTTCTAGTTATGGTAATAGTTCAACTTATTCTCAATATTAATATTATTTTTTTAAATGAATGTTATTATTTTTCTTTCTTTCTGATGAATATAATCTCTGTTAGTCTTTTGGCCAAAGATGGTTATCATTTATTTATAAAGAAAGATTATTGTGATATCATTATGAATGATATTATAATAATGTAAAAATAATAAAAAAATAATATTTATATTTTATCATAGTTTGTGAGTATAATGTATACTTCTAAAAAATATCCAAGATTAGATAATGTCTCTAATATCTACCTATGGCACGGTAGGCTAGGTCACGTAAACAATAACAGGATAAATAGGTTGACTCAAGAAAAAATTCTCGAAGTTAATGATTATGAATCACTTCCAACTTATGAATCTTGCCTTCTTGGTAAAATGACCAAGTCACCTTTTACTGAAAAAGGTGAGAGAGCTACTATGCTCTTAGGTCTAGTACATACTGATGTATGTGGACCAATGAGCATAGGTGCTAGAGGTGGATGCTTCCACTTTATTACTTTCACAAATGATCTATCCAGGTACAGATATATTTATCTAATGAAACATAAGTTAGATTCATTTGAAATATTCAAAAAATTCCAAAGTGAAATAGAAAAACAAACTAGAAAGAGTATTAAACTCTTTGATCAGATCGAGAAGATGAATATCTATCCAATAATGAGTTCTTAATATATCTAGGAGAAAATAGGATTCTCTCATAGTGGACTCCTCCAGAAATTCTGTAGCATAATAGTGTATCGAAAAGAAGAAATTGAATCTTGTTAGACATGGTTCGATCCATGATGGAATGTTCTAGTCTACCTATTTCATTTTGGGATTATGCTATAACTGAATAATGTACCAAGTAAATCTATCACAAAGACTTCATATGAGATATGGACCCTGGTCTGATAAGTGCATATAGATAAGCTTGGACCCTGATCTGATAAGTGCATGTTTATAGGGTATCCTAAAGAAAGTAAAGGTTACTATTTCTACCATACTAAAGAATAAAAGGTGTTCGTCAGCTTTAAGGCAATCTTTTTAGAAAAAGAGTTTCTTGATGAAGGAACTGTTGCCTTTAAGGTTGAACTTGATGAAGTTCAATAGGTAGAAAAACTGACATCGGTAGAGTACTGCATCATCCAGATAGATACTATGATTTCTTGGCCTGAGATGTTAATCCCATTGAACACTATGAGGATGATGAGGATCCGATCACTTATATGAATGCTATGCAGAGATCCGATTTTGAGAAATGGCTTGAGGCCATGAAATCTGAAATGGAGCCATGAAGGTCAACGATGTGTGGACATTGGTTGACCCATCCAAAGGGGTTTAATCCATTGGATGTAAATGGATCTTCAAAAGGAAAAAGGGCGCAGATAGAAAGGTAGAGACCTATAAAGCCCGTTTGCTTGCTAAGGAGAATCGTCAACATTATGGTATTGACTATGATAAGACATTCTCTCCTATGGCAATACTCAAATCCATTTGAATAATACTTGCGATAGATGCCCATCTAGACTATTAGATCTAGTAGATGGATGTGAAGACCACTTTCCTAAATGGAGAGCTGATCGAATAGGTGTATATGATATAATCTGAGGGGTCACATCCATAGATGAGTCCAAGGTGTGCAAGCTTTAGAGATCCATTTGTGGATTGAAGCAGGCATCTCGGAGTTGGAACATGCATTTTGATAAGATGATCAAAATATATGGCTTCGTTAAGAATGGAGAAAAACCATGCATTTATAAATGGGCAAATGGTCCAGCAGAAATATTTCTTATCTTGTACATGGTTGATATTCTCTTAATCGAGATTGACATCCCCGCACTGCAAGGAATAAAAGTCTGATTGTCATCATAGTTCTTCATTAAGGACTTGGGTGAAGCATCCTACATAATAGGAATAAAGACCTATAGGGATAGATCTAAAAGGATGCTTGGGTTATCCTAGTCCATGTATATAGATACTATGCTGAAGAGGTTCAGCATAGAGAATTCTAAAAAGGGCTATCTCTCGATAGACCATGAAATTTCTCTCTCTAAGAAGGATTGTCTGATAACTCCTAAAGAGAGAAAGCATATGAGTAGAGTTCCATATGCTTCGATAGGGGATCTATCATGTACGTCATGACATGTACGAGATCAGACCTGACATACTCACTAGAAGTAGTGAGTAGATATCAGTTTGACCCTAGAGAAAATCACTGAAAAGTGGTTAAAACTATCCTTAAGTATTTAAGAAATACTAAGGACCAATGGTTGGTTTATGGTAAGTTAGATCTGAAACTTATGGGTTTACAGACTCCAGCTTTCAATCTAACCATGATAATAGCAAAAGCATGTTGGGATATATCTTTATTCTAAATAATGGAGCCATCTACTGGAAGAGTTCCAAGAAGTATACTATGGTAGACTCTATTTGCGAAGTAGAGTACATCGCAGCATCAGAAGCCATAAAGAAAGCTATGTGGCTGAGAAAGTTTATCATCGAGCTAAAAATAGCATCCTCCCTAGATGGTCCGGCCTTGCTCTACTACGATAGCACTGGTATCATAGCTCAAGCGAAAGAATCAAAGGCACACCAGTGGATGAAGTACATTCTACACCACTTCCACTTGGTTTGAGAGATCATGGATCGAGGTGACATCGACCTTCAAAAGATTGATGGAAATGAGAACCTGGCCGACCCCTTCACTAAAGCCATAGCGATAAGGAGTTTGACAACCATAAGTCAAAGATGAATATTAGATACTATGCCGAGTGGCTTTAGGACAAGTGAGAGTTGTTGGAAAATATGTCCAAAAGTCAATCGTCAATCTATTGATGGATATACGATAATATATTTATAATTGATTCATTAATAAATAAAATATATTTTTAATATTTTTCATCATAAAGTATTCATCTTTTAATGAACTTCATTATTGTAATGAAGTCCTTAGGATTATTTAGCTTCGATAAAGAGAGGATTTATCGATTATTTCTTAAATCTACTCATGACCAAATGATAGGCTTTTAATTAGGACAACAGCATCTATCGAGCATAGATCGCTATATGCCATATAGGTTGGTTGTCCTCTTAATCAAGAAGTGTAGAGACACTGATATGGCATACAGATGAGATGTATGGGTACATCATCATTGAACATGACCAACTCTAGAGCATTCTACTGTCGAGAATATAGGTATAAGTGTCTCTTAGACCAGAGATCGCCTTACTAACTTGCAAGCAATTCACTGTGCTTTGGTACTGAACTAACTAAATTTCTAATTTAGTAATGAAAGGCTTCTGGGCATAGTCAAGTACTTTCAAAGTTAAAGTATGATCAAGATGGAATTTACCACTCCAAGAGTTGGAGAAGAATATATCACTGTATTTCAATATAGCAAAATCTTGACAAAGATAATCCATCAAATGGATTTGATATTTTAAAATATAATGTGGACAACTAGATCAGAGTTGATAGTTGAACTCTGAGGTATCCTATGAGCATTTTGGCCAAGGGGATGAATTATATAAAAACTATATCCACATGATTTCTAAGAATGTTGTTCTACACATTCAACCTATCCGATTATCGGGTACCATTGCTAGATGGTAATTTTGATTGATATAGGAATCTATTCTTATGCTACCAACTTAGGTTCAAACCTATGAGGTTACATATATTAGAGCTCATGATCTGATCGGATGGTTGATCAATGATTAAGAATCATTCTAGGATTAAACAATCAATACGATTAATATTTAACATAGTGCAAGTATTGCAGAAGGATCGATTAGCAATTAGATTGCTAATTGATTTAATTTGATTAAACCAGAGGATTAAGATTTAATCTAATTAAATATGATTTAATTAAATTTAGTTTGGGCTTGATTGGATCAAGTCTAATTGGCTTATTGGATAAGCCAAGTGCAAAGAAGAACTAGTTCTAGTTCAACTAGGACTCGGATCAATCCAATTTTCTAATTTGATTAGAGAATAAAATCTAATTTAATATAATTTAATTAAATTTTTAATTGGGTTAGGGCCAAATTTAATTTGGTTGACTTGATTTTGATTTAATTTGGTTTGAGAAACCACTTTGATCAAGTCATAGATGGAATCCTAGTAAGACTAGGATTCCACCTTGCGCCACCTTAGCCCCTCATGCCCCATGAGCTATTTCTCTCTTATTTTGCGTGAAAAATACCTTTCTCCCAAGCCTTCTCATGCATGCCCTTCTCTCCTCTCTTTCTCATATGAAAGTTAGGTAGTGGACCAAGTCAAAGTAGGAATTGGTTTTGGTTTCAAATCCTATAAGATAGTGTTTTGAAAAACTAAAACTCTTCCTCCCTTTTGTGTCGCCCTCCTCCCTATTTTTTCTCTGATATTCTTGCCAAAGAAGAGAAGGTTTTGGGTGACATTTTCATGTGGGTCCATGCCAAAAAATTCTAGAGAGGGCACCCAACTCTTGACTTGCCCTTTTTGGTCTTTACTTGTCTAGTTTTTGACCTAGACAAGGACTCCTCTTCCCCTATATATTTTGAATGAATTTTGAGACAATTTTATGATATGTTATAGACCATTGAGAGAGCTTTGGGGTGTGTAAAAATCAGCTAGAGAGAGTCCTTGGGAATTAGGGTTCCATAGACACCAAACTAGGTGTCTAGGTGAGAGCAAACAGAAGAAGAAGAGGATCTTCTTCTAGGGTTTCTATGTTCACATCTTTCCTTCCTCTTTCTTTGAGTTTTCTAAGAGTGTCTCATATCTGAAACCTCCTCTCCTCCTTCTCCTCTTTGGAAGAGTCCAAATTCAAAAGAAGGTATATGATCGACCATCAAAGAAGGATCAGCACAGTACTAGCATACTGTGCTGATTTCCTACATCAGAACTTCTGATCGTGATCGTGGGCTCGGGTAGATGACTCCTAGAGGCCGAACATGTATACGGCTCATAACTTCATCCTCATGCCCGGATCAGCAAGTTAGAACATCTAACTTGCATAGGTAATAGATTTGATCTATTATTTTCATACTTGCATTAGGTGTAGTGTATATACATATTGATGTGATCAACATATTTTAGTTTTTTCTTTAAATTTTAATTTTTGATTTAATGACATACCATGATCATGTAGTACATCCTAGATTTAGGGTATTTTTTGTTATTTAAAATTAATTTTAATTAATTTTAGTCTTCCACTATTAGATCTTGAAAAATTTTTAAGATCTAACCCTAAAATCCTAGATTTGGTACCAACAGTACATACATCCGATCTCTATAGGTAATCCACATGAGGCTACAACATAAATTGGAGGTTCATCAAATGAAGATCCGCTTGAATTGCTAGCTACTCGTAGATCCCTCTTGATGGTTAATCTTAAAAATATTTTTCAGATCTCTTGAACACTCCAAGAGATGGAAAACACAAAGAGGAATAAGAAAAAATCCAATCCTTGGATCTTTTAAAAATTAAAAAATAAAAAATAAGAAAAAATATCCTAAGAAAAGATGGATCTTCTCTTTCAGGACATCAACGATTGATGTCCTAAAAATATCTCTATGTTAGGACAAGAGGAGACCTTCTCCTCTAGGTTTTCCTCATGTTTTTAGATCTAAAATTATCTAATTTTTCTCATAAAAAAATCTCATAAATAAATAGAGAAGAAGGATTCTCAAAAAAATCCTAAGAGAAAATCTTTCTTCTCTTCTTCTTCTCTCATTAGGACATAATCAGATCATGTCCAAAAAAAACATCATGCCCCAATAACTTGGACCACTCATCCCTACACCCTATTCCTCTCTCTCCCTTGGATTTTTTATCATATAAACAATATATAAAAGAATAAGAGGAAAATACTTAAAAGAAAAATCAAGAGAAGACAATCTTCTCTTACCTATGTCCCTTCAAGACATCAACATTTGATGTCCAAATGAAAACCTTTTCTTCAAGAAACTTGGTGCCCCAAACTTCCATGCCTCCTCCTCCTTTTCTTATGGTTTTTTCATGAATTTTCTATGATCTTTCACATCCAAAAATATCTCATAGGAGGTGCCCCAATTAGATAAGGAAGACTAGGTCAAACCTAGTCTTTTATGGACTCTAGGAAGGAGTTTTAGGAGGCATCCAACTCTTGGATGCCTCCCCTCTATTCTTTTGTTGTGAAGATAAGGAAACCATGTGCAAAAACAAAGAAATTAAGTATAAAAAAGAAAGAGAGGCATGAAAAAAAAAATCTATAAGCAAAGAAGATGTTTTGAAGAATTGGGACTCTATCAATAGAGTCCAAGTTTTAACAACTTTTTTTATTTGACCAAGTCAAATAAAATTTCAAAAATACCTGGTAGGGGGCATGGAGAACCTCTCTTAGGCATGGAGAAACACAAAAAAAATCTAGAATTAAAAATATAATTGATGTGGGATCTTTCTTAGGTGGCGCAAGAGTGAAGGAAAGAGTCCTAGTCTAACTAAGACACTCCAATGTAGACTAAGTCAAATCCAATTTAAATTTTATTTAAATTAGATTTGAGTCAACCTAATTAAAAAATAATCTTAATTTAATTAAAATTTTAATTAAATTAAATTTAAATTATATTTAAATCTAATTTAATTTTTAATCAAATTAGAAATTTGGTGCAGTCAAGTCCTAGTCGAACAAGGACTTGTTCTTTCTTGCAATTGGCTTATCTAATAAATTAATTAGATTTAATCTAATTAAGTTTAAATCTATTTTAATTAAATCTAATTCAATTAGATTTGATTTCAGCCTGATTGCTCAAATCTAATTACTAATCGATCCTCCTGCAATACCTGCATTAGGTCAAACATCAATTGTATTGATAGTTTGACCTTAGAATAATTTCCAATCATCGATTAATCATCTAATTAGGTTACAATATCTTATGTATGTGACCCATAGATTTGAACCTAAGCTAATATCATAGGAATCAATTTCTGTACCAATCCAAATGACCATCTAGTAATGATATCCAACGTTCGGATAGGTCAAATGTATGCAAAGCAACATTCTTAGTGTTAGGATTAGTGGTGCTCCTGAGCCTTAGGAGACTACTGAAGGAGTCAGGATGTTCGCTCTAGGAGAATAGGACCGATTTTGGTCCTAGGGTGGAGGTTCAACCCTCTACGATCATGAGGCTCTGGTTTGTGGGTCTCATGGGGGGCTACTCAGAATTTGGATCAGATTTGGATCCATGAAATTGAGTGCATGATCAGACCATGGGTGTACATGGGTTTGGGTAAGTGCATTTGGACTAGGTTAGCCCAAAAAGTTTTTTAAGGGTTAGGGTTTTGATCCATGTATGGGTATAAATATACATGTATATTGTAAACTCTAGTAGAGAAGAGAGAAATCAATAGAGCCATTTTCTCTCACATCTCTTCCTCTCTCTAGTTTCTTCACATGCCTAGGTGAGGAAGGAGGTGCGCCTCCAAGCATGGAGGAAGGAGGCGTGTCCCACTCTTCCTTTAGCCCCAACAACATTAAGGAATCCTACACAATAATTGGTATTAGAGCCATCTTGACGAGGAGGTGTGAAGGTGAGATCCAGCAAGGGAATCAATGAAAGAACATAAAAAAAATTATCTTGAGAGGGCTGGCAGGGCCCCCTTTCCTTCCTCCCAATTGGTGGTCGGTGATTAGCCGTCAGTCTTAGGCTTGGAGGCTGACAATCAGCAAACTACCACCAATCCCGATGATTGGCCACCGTTCCAATGATCTAGGGGTCAATCATGGCATGCAGTGGAGTTTCTATAGGCAGGCGGTCTGATGGCAAACGTGTGTAGGATGTTAGAGATCTAGAGGAGACAGCATGGCCATCTTCTTCTTTGGGGAGGAATGTCATAGATGGTGGCATTGATTCTGATAGTGGCTCATGGCAGCGTGCGTGCATGCGAGCAGCGGCGACCAACCGATGGCAATGACTATTGGAATGTGGGTGTAGGCATGCATGTAGCGAAAGCCAATCGGGAAGGTAGCTGGAGCAGGGGAGATCAATTAGATCTTCCCCTTCTGGTGAGATGGCACAAGGCCCCCCTCTTCCTCTTGATGCGTAGATCTAATGGCGTGCAAACAGCGATAGTGACGGCATGCCGTAGTGTTGGTCCGACAATGGCAGTGCCCAAATCTGGTATCGATCACACAAGCATAGATCGATCGGTGGCGGTCATGGAAGCAACCATTCTCCATTTCTATTATTGGATGGGATGAAGCAAGGAGAAGGCCAAGGAATCTGGAAGGCTCCAGAAGCCCTAGCAGTGGTCTGATGGCGGTGGCACCCGAGCATGGTTAGTCGGTGGCGATCGGGTGTTTTGTTTTTGGGATAGAATGGAGATGGGAGGAACGAGCCGAAGGAAAGCCTGGAAGGTTCTAGGAGAGAGAGAGACAAAAAAAAAAAAGAAAAAATTGAAGGGGTTTTGGGTTTTTTATTTTTGATTTGCTTTTCTCTCTATTATTCATGTTGTTCTCCTAAATGCAGCTAGAGTGCTGGTGATTTTATGTGGTATCTCAGAAGAGAGATCACTCAAGAGCTCGGGGTCGAGGTGAAGCTGAAGAAGCAACTATTCAGTCTGGTTATGGTTAGTTGCCATTCAAATTCAAAAAGAGTTTGAATTTGGATTAGCAACAACCACATCTTATCCCTACGCCACCTAAACTTTTATGTGCCTATTATCTCCACATGAAAGGGGTTTCTCATGGACTTTTCCTTGCTGAAGAGTGGATGCATAACTCCTTTCTATATCCCAATTAAGTTTAATTTCAGTTGGTTGAAGTTTTGGATTAAAATGAGATTTCAATTCTAAACTAGCAACCAATTTGTTCTCATCTTCCCATGCCTATATGACACTGTTAGGTGAAAAATGAAAAGGAGAGATTTTTAAGATGTGCAAAATAAATCTAAAAATAAGTAGAAGACTTCCGTGAGCCTCTGTGTGCATGAGAAAAAAATTTTAAAATTCCCATGAGAAGAAAAATTAGAGAGGGGCTAGCGCAGGGTTTTCATTGAGTGTAGCCCTAGGTATTTGACCTAAGGTTCGGAAAGAGATTCCATGAGCTACGAGCATCCAAAGCCCACAAAAATTTAGAGAGAACCTACTCTACCTCTCTACTATGTCTATCAGCAACTCGAAGCATCAGTGAAGCCTGTAGACAAAGATCAAAGTCATTCGATCAAAATAGCATCTGAAGCATTCCGACGTTAAGCTAGCACTTGCAGAAAGCCGACCGGGACCAGGAACCTCATGTGGATGATCCATAGAGAATAGACATTTGTATGGTTGCATCATGACCAGTGGACCTCCTTGATGACGATTAGATCGAGGCCATCAACTATCCGTAAAAAGATATTATGTTCTGAACACATGGATGTAGTAAATAGTTTGCTGTATAGTTTAATTTTTAAATTTATATGAATGCATGTATATTATGTTTAGATCCTTAGTGTAGGGTTTAATATTTTAATATGATCAATAGATAATTAATTAATTTTTTTTTAAATTTTTGCTATTTTTAAAAAAATTTTCGAAAGTAGCACTACAAACCCTGCATTATTTCCTTTCAAATGGTATCAGAGCGAGGGTTCACTGAACATGATATGCTTGCATGTTTAGATTAATAATTTAGATTTGATCTAAGTATTAATCTAATAATCTAATTAAATAGATCTAAAAATTAAAATCAAGATCGCATGAACTATAGATGTCCTGCTGTAGGGATTAACCCTATAGTGTAAAGATTATCGTTGTACGTGCTTGATCTTATAGTTGATCATAAAATTTTTAGATTAGATCTAATTTTTATGATAAGATAAATTAGATTTTTATCTGATTTTTGATCGTGAATACATGTTTAGATAGGATCTAAAGTTTGATTCATGATTTAGTATTATATAGTATACATAGTTTCATATTAAACCCTACAACTAGTGTTGTTTGTGAATTGAGCCAATCTAATTTTGAAATGAGTCGACTCAATTAGTGAACAATGCCAAGTTGTAAAGAAACTTTCAAATTTTAAAAAATATGTTTGAAATGTCGAACCCTAATTCTCAGCCCATAAACTTAATTAAAATTAAGTGAAATGATTTAGTGTCTAGAATTGTGAATTAAGATCCTAAGTAATTAATCATAAACTTGTGGATTATTGGGTTAGATGAATTTGGTCCATAAATTGGATTAGACCTGAGGTTGGTTAAAGAATAGACTAATTTAAAGTAGTTGATTATTGGGGATAAATCCCGCTCCCATCGAAGTTCAATCTGATGCTTAGCCTAATATAAGTGGTAACCACAGAAGAGCTTCGATCGAGAATTCTTTCTTTTGGGACCACTCCAACGGCCGAAATCCTTTCGAACTCCTTCAGCAGTCGAACTCCTTTAGCAGTCGAACTCCTTCTGAACTCCTCCAACGATCGAATCCTTTTTAGACCCCTTCAATAGTCAAACTTCTTTCAGACTCCTCCAGCGGTCGAACCCTTTTCGAACCCCTTCAGCAGTCGAACTCCTTCCGGACTCCTCCAACAGTCGAACCCTTTTCAAACCCCTTCAGCAGCCGAACTCCTTCTAGACTCCTCCAGCGGCCAAACCCTTTTCGGACCCCTTCAGTAGTTGAACCCCTTCCACACTCTTTCAGCAGTCAAACTCCTTCCGGACTCCTCTAGCAGCCGAACCCCTTTTGGACCCCTTCAGCAATCAAACTCCTTTCGACTCCTTCAATGGTCGAACCCCTTTTGGACTACTCTAGTGGCCAAACTTTCCACAGTCATCTTGGAAGGTCTCCGCACGAGTCCAATCCCGTACACAGCATGAACTGATCCACACTCGGACTATCTTAGAGGGATCCAAACTACTCTAGAATTGATATAGCTCAAAGGTCATCACCAACTGACACCCACCCCTCCAAACTTTGACTATCAAATCTCAAACGAACTGGCACCTTGCGACAACAAACACTATCCTTCATAACAAACTTTATATGACCCCGAGCGGCCCACTATCCGATAGTTATGGCTGTCACTATCAATTTGTTATAGGCTCCATCTATAAAAGGGACCCTTCAGATATGTTTTCTCAAGGGCTCTTTTCTTCCTCCCAAAATTTTGTAACTTTTTTGACTGAGCACTCCATTTCTGTTGGCCGAAAAAGCTAACTTGACCGTCGGAGGGTCTTGCTAGAGCCACTACCCCGAGCTCTAGATGAGACTTATTTTATAGGTCACCATCGATGACCTCGTCTTCTCCAACTCCAGCACTTCTTCGACGGCAACCAGATTTCGTACCAATAGGATTGGTGCTAGAGGAAGGGATCCCTCTATTCTTGAGATTTTCTTGTTCTTAAAGGAGTGCTCAGCAGTGATCTGTCTTCTTCCTCTCTAGAGTTCTTTCTAAAAAAATACCTCCTAGGAAAGCTTTGACCCGACGGTCAATGGCCTCTACAGCTAGATTCCATCCAGATCTATCCACTTCCACTTCAACTTCGGCAACTCAAGCTCCACCTGCAGCCATGGTGGATGTGAAGCAGTTCAATCTGCTGGTCTAGTAGGTTCGCGATCTCACGGAGGTGGTGTAGGCCACGCATCGGCAGGCTCTAGCACCAATTTAGCTGGAGCAGGCTTCTCCGAAGCCCCATGATCTGGTCTGGGGATGGTCGACTTGGGCTAGCCAGTCGGTGACCTCCAAAAAAAAAGCAGAGGGTGGAGAGCCCTTGCTCGGACCATGACTCAACCCCGGGGGGAGCTTTGCCCCCATTCCACCAAAAATCCTAGAGATCAATGATTGTGAAGCTCTCTTGGATCAAAGGCTCCAAAAAATGAGCCAATGAATCAAAGAACTCCATCATGCTCCCTCCTCCCATGATAATGATATTTGTACTCATCCTCCTTTTTTTCTGAAGATTATGCAGGAACCAATCCCGTCGAACTTCAAGCTCCTATAGTTTAAGAGTTATGATGGGACCACCGATCCAGTCGACCACCTAGAGGCCTTCCGAACAATGATGCTGTTCCATAGCATGTCAGATGCTATTTTATGTCGGACTTTCCTGTCCACCCTTAAGGGAGCCACCAAAAATTGATACTCGATACTTAAGTCAGGTACCATCTTTTTCTTCAATCAAATGAGCCATTAGTTTGTGGTCCATTTCGTTAGCAGCCAACATCCCCATTGAAGTTTGGATTTTCTAATGAACATCAAGCAGAAGAAGAGAGAATCTATCCAAGCTTATGTCATCCAGTTTAATACTACTACATTGGAGGTCTAGAATCAGGACCAGTCTATTGCAATGGCCGCACTCAAGGGTGGTCTTCAGAAGAATGATTTGCTGTTCTCCCTGGAGAAGAAGTACCCCAGGAACTTTATCGATATGCTGGCTCAGGATAAAGGTTATGCCTGAGCTGAAGAGGCTTTTAAGGCCAGAGATAATGAAGTCATCCAAGAGAGGCAGGTGGGTGAACAAATGTGCCCATGGTTGGAGAGAAATCGAGCAGAGATCGACCATGCTCCTGAACTCCTCCAGAGCGTAAGCAGGCCCAAACCCCTACCCGGGCCCAGAGGTGAAGAAGCCCGGATAGAAGGGCATGATGGAGCTCTTCCTTTAGAAAATTCCACAACTACATTCCTTTTAATGCTCCAAAAACTCAAGTATTAATGGAGATCAGGGAGCAACTATCGAGATCGAAAAGAATGCACACTCACCCCGGCAAATGCAATCCTAGCAAGTTTTGCCTCTACCATCGTGATCATGGTCATGATACAGAAGGATGCATCCAGCTCCAAGATGAGATCAAGGAGCTCATCAAGTGTGGTAGGCTTGGTTGGTTCCTACGACATCGATCGAAAGGATGAGAGGATTGGTCGAGAGCACCCCCACCGCTAGAACCATCGAGGGACGAGGAGCAGCGAGAAGATCGACCCTCGATCGGCATCATTAACACCATCTCTAGGGAAATTCGGTGAGGGGAGGCTAGCGGGTCAGTCAAGCTCAGGAAGAGGCAAACAACTGAAGAGCCCATCACTTTCACCGATGAGGATGCTCAAGGAGTCCAGTTTCCGCACAACGATGCGATTGTAATCTCTTTGAACATTGCGGATTATGATGTATGCCATGTTTTGGTAGATAATGAAAGTTCCACTAATGTTCTATGCTATGATGCTTTCTTTAAAATGTCCATACCCAATAATCGCCTAGGACCCATGAGCTTTCCATTGGTCGGCTTCACTGGTGATGCTGTGCTAGTGGAGGGAATGATAACTCTAGCCGTGACTGTAGGACAGTATCCAAAGCAGGCTAAGGCATGGGTCAACTTCTTGGTGGTAAAAGCTTCCTCCGCTTATAATGCAATCCTTAGCCGACTTGGTCTGAATGCACTATTAGCCATAGTGTCGACCTATTATCTAAAAATAAAATTTCTAACAAACAACGGAATAGATAAAATCAGAGGCAATCAAGCATTAGCCTGGCACCACTACTCCATCGCCTTACAAAATGGCACTCGACTTGACCCCTACCCAGTTCAAGCCGAAGAACGGGGCGAGCCCATAGAAAATCTTGTGGCCATCCCTTGGAATGATGGAAACATGGAGCATACAGTGCAAATTGGCTCCAATCTGAAAGATGAAGTTTGGGAGCAACTCATCACCTTTTTACAAAGGAATGCCGATGACTTCATCTGGGTTCCAATGGATATGCCTTGGATTGACACCAAGGTTATGGAACATCGGCTAGCCATTGATCCCAAGCATCGACCAGTGAATGAAAGAGTTTGGGGCCATGCACCAAAAAGGCAGAAGGCAATAGCAGAAGAAATTGATAAGCTTCTCAATATCGGATTTATTCGAAAAATCAATTATCCGACTTGGGTCTCCAACATGGTCCTGGTCAAGAAGGCCAACGATAAGTGGAGGACGTGTATAGACTTCAAAAAGCTGAACAAAACCTACCTAAAAGATAGCTACCCTCTACCCAGGATTGATCAACTAGTAGACGCAACCTCGGGCCATGAGCTCCTCACCTTCATGGATGCCTTTTTTAGATATAATCAAATACGGATGGCGCCGAAGGATGAGGAGAAAACTATTTTTGATACTGACCATGGTTTTTACTATTACAAGATTATGTCTTTCAGACTCAAGAATGTAGGGGCAATGTACCAGTGCTTGGTCAACAAGATCTTCAGGAGCAGATCGATCGCAACATAGAGGTGTATGTGGATGACATGCTCGTCAAAAGCTAAGCTTCAATAAACCATATCGGCAACCTTGAAGAGACCTTCAATGCACTCAAGAATTACAAGATGAAGCTAAACCCGACCAAGGGTGCCTTTAGTGTGACCTCGAAGAAGTTTCTGAGGTTTATGGTGTCAAGGCACGGGATTGAAGCAAATCCAGAGAAAATTCAAGCTATTCAGAAGATGACTGCTCCAAAAATAATTAAGAAGTTTAGTGCCTAACTCAAAATTTGACATCCCTAATTCGCTTCATCTCGAGATCGGTCGAGCGATGCATGCCCTTCTTCCAAGTTCTCAAGCAACCAAAAACTTCTGCTGGATGATGGAGTGCCAACGGGCATTTGAGGAGCTCAAAAACTACCTCGGCTCACCCCCACTACTAGCAAAGTTTGAACTCGGAGAAAAATTATTTTTGTACCAAGCAGTCTCTCCGACGGCCTTGGCAGCAGTCCTGGTTAAGGAGGAAGTGAAGATAAAGTGACCAGTCTACTATGTAAGCTAGATCCTAAGGGATGCAAAGATCAGGTACTCTAAGTTAGAAAAATTGACTTACTCTCTTTTAATTACTGTCAGGAGACTCCAACATTACCTTCAGGGATACACCATAATGGTCCTCATGGATCAACCAATAAAAGTAGTCCTTCATCGAATGGATGCTTCCAGAAGAATCACGAAATGGACAATCGAGCTCACGAAGTTTGACATCAATTATCGATCCCGATCATCGATCAAAGCTTAGATATTGATAGATTTTGTAGTAGAATATACCATTCCAGATGAAGCCAAGCTTGAATTGAAAGAGACAGGCATCCTATGGTTGCAACCGAGCCTCCCAAAAGAAAGTGCCAACCTTTCCGAAGATTTTTAGGCCCTGTACGTGGATGGTTCGTCCAACTCAGCTGGAGCAGGCGTAGGGTTGGTCTTAGTCAACCCTGAGGGAGTCATCATAGAATATGCGCTATGCTTTAAATTCCCTACAACTAATAATGGGGCCGAATATGAAGCACTGATAGCCGGGTTAAAAATATCAAGAGAGTTAAAAATAGATCAGCTTCAAGTCTATAGTGATTTCCAATTAGTGGTCGGCCAAGTTAGTGGCAACTATGAAGCACAGGAGGAAAGTATGATGAAATACCTTAAGAAAGTAAAAGATTTGACTCTGGTCTTCAACAGTTTTGGCATTTGACAAATTTTGAGGGCAGAAAATACAAGAGCCGATCTCCTCTCTAAATTGGCCACTTTAGCCCTAGCCGAACTGTCCAAAGAAGTAATTTTTGAAACTAAAATACCCAAGCTCAAAAAAATCATAGCTTGTTACATAGATGGAGCTCGAGCCGAGCTGGATTAATTCGTTAGTTGCCTATCTCAAAGAGGATGTTCTTCCTTATGATCTGAAAGAAGCTCAGAAACTCAGAAATCAAGCCTCTCAGTATATTTTGTATAAGGGCAAGTCGTATAAAAGATCGTATTCACTACTACTATTGAGATGTCTCCAACCTTCAGAGGCTGACTTCGTATTTTGGAAAGTCCACGAGGGAATTTGTGGAAGTCATGTAGGAGCTACATCTCTATCACAAAGAGTACTTCAGCAAGGGTACTATTGACCGACCTTGTACCATGATTCTATGGAGTATGTCAAAAAATGTGACCACTGTCAGAGAAATGCAAACATACAAAGACAGCCGACCTATGAGCTTACTTCACTAAGCGCACCTTGGCCATTTATGCAGTGGAGAATGGATATACTTGGCCCTTTTTCAATGGCATTCGAACAATGGAAGTTCCTCCTGGTTGCGATCGACTACACCAAATGGGTCGAAGCCAAACCACTAGCAGAAATTACTAAGGCCAAGGTACAGAACTTCAATTGAAAGTTAATTATCAGTCAGTTTGGTCTATCCCAAACTCTCATAATAGATAACGGGCGACAATTCACTGGGACGAGATTCGCTGAGTTCTAGGAAGATTTAAACATCTCCCATCACTTCACGTTGGTAGCTCACCCATAAGCAAATGAGGAAGCTGAAGTGACCAACTAGATCCTATTGCAAGGCATCAAGACAAAACTCAAAAAAGCAAGAGGAGCCTGGGCAGATGAACTTTATCATGTTCTGTGGGCATACCACACTATCCAAAGGCTGTCGATTGGAGAAACATCATTCACTTTAGCTTTTAGAATATAGCTAGTCATCTCGATCGAACTTAAGCTTCCATCGGTGTGGATAGTGGCATTCAATGAGTAGCATAACCCGCAGGACCTCAGAGCCAACCTCGACCTACTAGAAGAAAAAAGAGAGAAAGCCCAAGTTCAGATGGTGGCTTACAAGCGAAGGGTGGCCCAATACTATAACTTCAGATTTAGAGGTAAAATATTCAGAGCAGAAGACTTAGTGCTTCGACGAGCCACCATCTCTCCGCCTCAGAGCCAGGAGAAGTTTGCCCCAAATTGAAAAGGATCCTATGAGGTCATGAAAGTCATCCGATCCAAAACGTACTACTTGAAGGAACTCAGGGGGGCAAACCTACCTCGATCATGAAATTTGGAAAATCTGCGAATGTATTACCGATGATTTGATTACAATGAAATCCTCCTACTTCAACACCCTAATCTTTATTGTATACCAGAGATAAAAGGGGACTACCTGCCAAACTTAATCTCACGACAAATACAGTCATGTTAGGAATAGGAGGAGAATCTCATCCTAACATAAGAAAAGTCGAAGGCCTCGATCATTTTAGATGAGATGAGAGAAGAGGCCCTGACAACAACCCTAATATACCCCTACACCCCATTAGGAATAGGAGGAGAATCTCATCCTAGCATGAGCAAAGTCGAAGGCCTCATTCATTTTAGACGAGATGAGAGGAGAGGCCTTGACAATGGCCCTAATGTGCCCCTACAGTCCATTAGAAACAGGAGGAGAACCTCATCCTAATGTGAGCAAAGTCAAAAGCCTCATTCATTTTAGATGAGATGTGGGGAGAGATCCTGACAACGGTCCTAATGTGCCCCTACAACCCATTAGGAATGTTAGATATGTGTGCCCTAAAAGTTAGAAATGGTTGTCACTTGTTATACACTTCTAAGAGCAAAATTATAATTTTGATTATAAATAATAAAATTAATTATTTTCAATCACAATGTGTATTTAGTGTCTATGATACATTCCTTGAGTTAATGGCAATGATAATTCTTATTTTCAAGAGTTAAAAATTTAAGACATGAATTTTCATTATTAACTCATAAAATGCTCCTGATCATAGGATCATCATGAGGATGGTGATTAATCTAGAAGATTGGTGAATAATTGCTTCTTTATAGTAGATGAGCCTTGAGTTTACGATGTAGAGACATCGAAGCGTGAGTATAGATACTCGTTAGAGAACGAGGGCACTGAGTGTGACCACCTCGAGCAGTTATTAGGAAGTCTACCTTCTCATCGATGACTGATTCAAAGCTGCAGTTGTGTGTCTGATTCTTTGATCTGAGGTGCATTGACAGTTTACCTTGAGGGTGTTATAGTTTGACTACAACATGACTCAGTCTCCTAGCCATTCAGAATCCTGAGGCATATGTTGGCTACAGCATGTTCATTATAGGAATTTGATTGCACCAAGAGGAAATCTATCTACCTCGGTAGATGAGGAGTAGCCCTATGACGATCACGAGAATCAAGTCAATAAGCCCACGATCATGGCAGAGTAAAATAATGGAAAGAGTTTCTATTAAGATTTTCACATTAGACTTGAATCAAATGATTAATCATATGATGGATATTAGGGTTTGATGAGTTCACCTTAACCTAAATCTGATCGGAGCTCAAGATAGAAGAACTTAAGCACATAGATAACTGCACCAAGAGGTTTGTTTTCAATTCTGATGGATTGCCACCATATGCTGCTAGATGTCACTGGTGGATTTTGAGAGTGATTAGAATGATTTAGATGATTAATCATACTAGTTGTCTGAATCAAAAAAATTTTGATCCATCAGAAGGTGTTTCGATGATGGCGATGATAGAGATTAATAAGAGCACAATGTTGTTATTAAGACATCATATTTATCAGTTTAATCTGACTTCTTAAAATAATTAAAAATACATAGATAACAGTGAGTCGGGTCAAATCCATAGGAAAGGTAGTATTTTTAGATTTAAAATCTTTGATTTTTGAAAATAAAAAGAAAAGAAAAGAGTTTTGAAATCAAAAGTGAAGTTGAAAAATAAAAAGCAAAAATTAAAAGATGTAGAAATTTAAACTTGGTACTAAGATCTACTAGTTAGATCTTAGCATCTACTTGTAGTAAAATAAAAAGTAATAATTAAAGTGCAAAATTTAAATTGGCATAAAAATAAAGAGCAAAAAATTAAAGTACAAAAAATAAAATTTTATTAATTAAAATTTTAAAATTTGAATACATAAAATTTAAAAGAAATAAAATAAAATAAAGTAGCTTGATCTCTGATCTTGGATCGGCATTGGCAGAAAGATGGTGTAGAAGTCCAACTCTTTTTTTTGGCATCCATTACTTTAAAGCAGCCATCAACCCATAGCCTGGCTTTCCCCTGTACCAAAGCTTCACCTCGATCAGATCCATCAATTTCTAGAGGCCTGGGGTCCTTTTCATAGAGCTAGGAGGGCTGGAGAGTTTTCTTTTGGGCAATGTGGGACTAAGGAGCTCTTTGATCATCAAAATATGAAAAAATTTGATTGAAAATTAGATTAAAAGGAGTTTTGGATAAATTCTACTGCTTTGGATGAAATTTGTCCATTGATAGAAATCCAACAAACCAAAAATCATCAAAATTGGACGCGTATCGGCTCAAATCAGGTCGGATTAAATTCGGGCCATTCGATTGAGTTAATCAGGAGAAAATCTGGCCATCGGATCGAGTTCTAGATGTTTTAATCAAGTCGAGAGCTTTCTGAACTGTTGGATCTTCATCGATTGGTTTTTTGGCCATCAGATCATGCCAGATCACTAATGAAATTCGAATCAAACCTGAAAATAACCACTGCCATCCGATCTTGACCGCAATCAACTGGATCCATCCGATCGTGCCTTTACTATTCCCATGGACCACGTGGACCGACTGCACCATACATCACAACCAATCAGCATCTCCTGTTATTGAGTGAAAAGTCCAAAATGTCATGTGAGCCGCGATAGATTTTCTGTGAACCCTTTAAGGATCTAGGTCCACCACGTGTCGCTCCGTGATTCATGGGTTTCTACTGAGCTAGCGGTCCACGCCTGGATCGTGGATCAGCTGATGGCTTCTATGGTTGAGTCAGCTTGGCTTGGCGCATTTGGATGCACCGGCTTCATCGGCTTGGTGGCTTGGCTTGCGGAGCCGACTGAGCCATTTTTCTTTTTTTATTTAATTTTTATTTATTTTATTTCTTTAGAAATTCATATCTTCTCCATTTTAGTTCCATTTTGCATAAAACTTATTTTATTATGATCAAAAAAATGAGCTCTTTCTATTGATAATAAAATTTTATTTTTTAATTTTATTATTTTTTAATTAATTTTTTAATTAATAAAAATATTAATTTCTTAAAAATTATATATAAATTGATCATTAATTTTTAAAAATTAATATAAATTAATTAATAAATTAATACTTTTATTGATAAATTTATGATACTTATCACATCCTCCAACTTAATATTTGCTCATCCTCGAGTAAAGAAAGAATTTAGTTTTAAATATCTTTTAACTTTAGAGTTTCGAATTTGATCTAAGTAGTTTTCAAAATGGCCATGGATATTCAGTAGAGCTTAAGTAAGATATATCATTGGGATATTAATATTTATCAATAGAAAAATTAAGTAAAGAATATTAAATTTTTTTGAACTTTTTCTAAATTATCCTACCTTTATCTTTGATTTGTCTAAACTTTCATATAGATAAGTGTATTGCTACTTCTACCCTTCATTTATTGATTTTTATTTTTACATTACCTATTTTTTTATGCGAATATCATTGCTTACTTAGACAATGGGATCTGGTTACTCGATGGAAAATTAATTTTTTTTTTTAATATTATACCACTATTGAGTGTCTTAACCCATTAAACTTTCTATTTGATCCATGTAGCGAGTCTTAGGCCAATGACTTCCAAACCAGTTGGCTTTAGGACACTAAGTATAGAATACTCCTCAGGCTTACTAGCTCGAATCAAATAGGCAACAAGATAAGACTAGCTTTACAACGAGCTTTTTTGCCTTTCCCACCTTTTGATGCGAAACTCAATGCTTGCTTAGGCAAAGAGGTCCGGTTACTCAGTGAGAAGTACTTGAAAATTATTTTATTAAAATAAATTTTTTATATGAAGAAACGTATAATTGTCCTACACAAGCTCATAAAAAGTAGACTTTTCTTTGATGCTAGTAGAAAAAATTAGAAATGCTCAAAGGAAAATCTTTTTATGTTCTAGACTTAGCTCTTTATTGAATTTTCTTAATACTTGATTCCTCAATATCTTACAGATTTTTTGATCTGTGTATCAATTTTCTTTTAAAAATGCTTAGTTTAATTCGATTCTTAAGCATAATCGGGTGTCTAAATACTAAATACTAACTTTTTTGAGGACTTAAAATTTTAAAATTTTTATTTTTCTCTCCCTCCAACTTAATCGACATTATCCTCAATGGAGAAGAAATAAAGGATGTAATAAAGAACATGAAAGAATACATCTGACTATATTTTTGGTGCAGCACATGTCTTTGAAAATTTATGCTCTCCCTCCAACTTATTCAAATTATCCTAAGAAAATCAACTAAAAAGATAAATTAAACTAAAAAAAATTAAATATTGGGTTGCCTTCCAATAAGTGCTAAGTTTACCATCTTCAGCCAGATATAATGCAGCTTACTATCCTGTATCAAATACTGGATTGACAAATTCCAATGGTTTTAGATTACCAATCTCAGAAAGTTAATTTATAATTCCATTATTGATATATTCATTATTAATTAGGAGAATATAATTTATGACCCCATTCTTAGATCCATGTTTATTAAGAATTTCTCCTATTTGATCTTCTAAAATGCTCATGAATTGAGTTTTTATATTAGGAGTTAAGTTTGATTCAATGGATGCTAGAATGGTGACTAAAGGCAGTTTTAATTCTGGAGGTAAATTAATATGATCTTACTTAAACAACTCCATTGACACTTCATTACATGCCTCTTGATTTTTGTAAGAAGAACTGCCTTCTAGGGTTGAAGGGAATAGGACATTAGGTTTATAAGTCTTGGATAAATCATCTATTCTCTTTTTTCCTATGTCTATCTCATTTAAATTGGAACCAGCATCAGTACTAGTTTTTGGCTTGGGTTCTTTTATGCGGTTAGTCTGAGTACTAATCAGTTTCTCTAAATTTTTATTCTAGCTAGCATCAGTACTAGCCTCTCTCACCTGATCTTGGTATGGGTCCATAAGAATTCTATAGCTTTTAAGTTCAGGGATTACTTTGGCATTCTCAAATTGGGGATTCTTAAGTGAGATATTAAATTGATAACTTGGTCTAGATGGTTGGTGGACATTAGGTGGGTTGTTTGAAATTGGTAGGCTCGATAGTTGATCTAGTTCTCTCCTTATGTTAGATTCAGCTAGTTGTCCAATTTAAGCTTCTAGGCGATAGATTGTTGTTGAGTTAGAATCAATTGTTGAAGTTGGTTAAATCTATCGTCAGCTAGATTGATCTATTGAGGAGGTGGGTATGAGGGCTGATTATGATGTAGTGCTGGAAAGGCTTACTAGGCTGACCTCTATTATAAGCATAGTTCTAGTATTAAGATCTATTTTGATAGTTTTGGATAGATAAAATTTGGGTATGAGCCTGAGTCTATTGGGATGTCCAAGAAAATTATGGTGGTTGCTCCAATCTAGATTATATGAATTTGAAAATGGATCATTAATCAATTTGGAATAATCTTGAGCAGCTTGAACTTGTTCTTGGATAAAATATGGAAACTGTGCAGTCATAGGATATTCACTCACATGATGGGTTGGGCTAGCACAAGTTGAACAAATCACCTGATAATTAGAAGATTTTGTAAATTATGCAGGAGATTATTGACCTAGGTTTAGGAGTTGATCTAATTTTTGGATAAAAAGATCAACTTTATCTAATTTTTGGACTATTAGGTTTAAATCAGCCATTTGATTATCATATTTAATATGAATCAACCATTCAATTAAGTTCAACTAAATCAGAAAAAGTGATTTTCTATTGTGCATGTATTAGTGTAACCCTAATGTATGGTTCAAAATTTTTTAAATTTTTTTTAAAAAAATTATATATATTTTATTATTTTATTATATTAAAAAAATATTTTTTAAATTATTTTAATTATTTTAATTATTATTTCTAATTTAATTTAATTATTATTTTTAATTTTTTTTAGTTAGTTTAATTTAATTTAATTTAATTTTTATTTTTTATTTTATTTTATTTTATTTTTGAAGAGGAAAAAAATAAAAGTTCTAAAGAAGAGGTCCTAAGGAGTCTTAGAACTAAGAAGAGAGAGAAGAATTAGGTTTAATTAGATTTGATGTTGGCTAGCAATCAAGTTGGTCAATCAATCCTGACTAAGAGTTATTCTAAATTTAGATAGCTCCTAACTGTTGAGGTCACCCTCAAGCCCTCCAAGTGTAGGATCAGCCAATCAACTGGCTAGATAAGTGTAAGATCAGTGGGAGTCTTCTCGTTGCTTGTCTTAGATACTAATTATGCTTGACTAGGTAAGCTAACGGAACCAATTAGAAACCACCTTCCTTCGAATCCAGTCATCCCTGAATCACTTTCCTAGACATCAGTCAAATTGTCTAACCCTAACCTGGTTCAACTCTTAGGATTTCATATCCTATTGAGCTCGAGTTCCTAGGGTTGATATCTAATTGATTTTAAAATTAAAGGCTTAGGTCAATGCAGGATGCTGGTTGGTTGTTTGTGGGCTAAGAAAGGGTGATCAAATCCCCATCTTATCTTATTTAATTGGGTATTGTCCTTAATTTGGTTTAATATGAATATGCACAAAAATTTTCAATCAAAGGATTCTATGTAATTTAAACTAGATGCATGCAACTAATTGTATTTTGAAAGGCTTACCTTGTCTCCAACAATCAGCAAAAGAAAAATAAAAATAAAAATAAAACTAATATGATGCATGCTCTAAATAATTAGAATTTCTAATCTTATGAGATTTCTAATTAAATTTAAGTGGATATATATATTTTTAAATTTAATTAAAAATAAAATAAATAAATAAATAAAAAGAGAAAAGAACTAGGGTTATAATTAATCTCACTAAGCAAAACTGAATGATTTGTTTCTTGCCCTGATTCTTTTTATTTTTTAATCTCTTTTTCTGTAAAACAAAAAAAAAGTTAGCAAGTAGAATTTACAAGAAAATAAAAATTTTATTTATAAATTATTTATAAAAAAATCAAAGAGATCAAAAATTTAATGTCCGTGCCTTCTCCGACAATGACACCAAAAACTTGATAAGAGTGCAATGTTATTGTTAAGACACCGTGTTTATCAATTTAATCTGACTTCTTAAAATAATTAAAAATACATAGATAGCAGTAAGTCAGGTCGAATCCATAGGAAAGGTAGTATTTTTAGATTTAAAATCTTTGATTTTTTAAAAAAAAAAGAAAAGAAAAAAGTTTTAAAATCAAAAGTGAAATTAAAAAATAAAAAATTAAAATTAAAATGTGCAGAAATTTAAACTTGGTACTAAGATCTACTAGTTAGATCTTAGCATCTACTTGTAGTAAAATAAAAAAAAATAATTAAAGTGCAGAATTTAAATTACAATAAAAATAAAGAGCAAAAAATTAAAGTACAAAAAATAAAATTTTTATTAATTAAAATTTTAGAATTTAAATACAAAAAATTTAAATAAAATAAAATAAAATAAAATAGCCTAATCTCTAATCTTGGATCAGCATTGGCAGAAAGATGGTGTAGAAGTCCAGCTCTTCTTCTCAGCATCTATTGCTTTGAAGCAGCCATTAACCCATAGCATGGCTTCTCCTTGTACCAAAGCTTCATCTTGATCAAATCTATCGATTTCTAGAGGCCTGGGGTTCTTTTTATAAAGCTAGGAGGGCTGGAGAGTTTTCTTCTGGACAATGTGGAACTAAGGAGCTCTTTCATCATCAAAATATGAAGAAATATGAGTGAAAATTGGATTAAAAGGAGTCCTGAATGATTTCTACTACTTTGAATGAAATCTGGCCATTGATAGGAATCCAACGAACCAAAAATCATCAAAATCGGATGTGTATCGGCTCAAATCAGGTTGAATTAAATTCTAGCCATCTGATTGAGTTAATTAGGAGAAAATCTGGCCGTCGGATTGAGTTCTGGATGTTTTAATCAAGTCAAGAGCATTCTAAACCATTAGATCTTCATCGGTTGGTTTTCTGGCCATTGGATCATGCCAAATCACTGATGGAATTTGAATCAAACTCGAAAATAACCATCGCCATCCGATCTTGACCATAATCAATCGGATCCGTTCGATCGCGCCTTTACTGTTCCCATGGACCGTGTGGATCGACTGCACCATACACCACAACCAATCAGCATCTTCTATTGCTGAGTGAGAAGTCCAAAATGTCCTGTTAGCTATGATAGATTTTTTGTGAACCCTTTAAAGATCTAGGTCCACCACGTATCGCTCCATGATTCATCGATTTCTGCTAGGCTGGCGGTCCATGTCTGGATCGTGGACCAACTGACGGCTTCCATGGCTGAGTCAACTTGGCTTAGCACATTTGGACGCGCCGGCTTCATCGGCTTGGTGGCTTGGCTTGCAGAGCCGGTTGAGCCATTTTTCTTTTTTTATTTAATTTCTATTTATTTTATTTCTTTAGAAATTCATATCTTTATTTTAGCTCCATTTTATGCAAAACTTATTTTATTATGATCAAAAAAATGAGCTCTTTCCACTAATAATAAAATTTTATTTTTTAATTCTTATTATTTTTTAATTAATTTTTTAATTAATAAAATATTAATTTCTTAAAATTATATATAAATTGATCATTAATTTTTAAAAATTAATATAAATTAATACTTTTATTGATGAATTTATGGTACTTATCAGAGATCGTGATATATCTCATTACCATACGGAACTGAACCTAACTAGGTCACACAAACAAGAGTTTGAATCTAGATATCATCAATTAGACTAACCCAATTTAATTAATTTAAATTAAATTTAATTAGGTTTAATAAAATCATACTAGCATATGATTGAGCCTAATGTTCTCCTTTAATTAACATTAAAAATTATCTTGATTGAGCCAAATATGTTTGGGCTTACTCAGGTACCTTTACTTAATTTGACTGGAGTTTGTCCAGGTTAGAAAAAGGATTGTCTTAATTTATGAGATAAATTTGAGACAACACCTACCATTTTTTATCATCTGCTAAATTCTATTTTGGACATTTGGTCAAACATTGACCTTTGACACTTAGGCATCTGCACATGTGTCAAGCCATTATAGGAGAGAACATTTGGACCAGTCCACCTACTAAAAGTTAGTAGGATAAGAGGTGCATGCCTAGGGAGGTGTGCACCCATGGATTGTGATGCCTAAAGTCCCAAATAGATGGGACTCTAGTTGCTTTAGGGTTTCTACCTTGGTAGCGCTAAAGACTTGTCTTTGACCAATCTTGGCGCCATCTAAGGATGATTTAGAGGGGCTCTTATCTGAATGGATCAGATAATGTCATCCCACCAATCAGATTTAGATCTGATTGCACAAAACACCATTATTGGCCAGGATGATGTGGCACTGCATGGTGCAGTAGGATCTATATAAATCCTATCTACACCTAGGATTGAGATCCCTAGCCCATTGCCCATGCTATAAGGCTGCTCGTCTTCCTCCTCCATGCCATCTTCAGGTCCTCTCTCTCCTATCCATGTCCAAGAATCTTTGGGCTTCAGTTTGGTGCGATCCAAGCAAGAGAAAGACAACGAGAAAGGAAGAAGGCAGCACTGCTGTAAGAGATGACACCTGATCTTCAAAAGGAGTTTTGAAGATCTTTCAAATCAGATCCAAATCTGATATTTGAAGAAGTGATAAAGAAGAAGAACAACTTCAGATCCTATCTGAGTGGATACCGATAGAAGTCAGGCACTTGCGTGGCTAGATCCAGAACCTCAGAAAGACATCAAGATCATCACAAGATAATATGATTACCCGCTACAAGGTAAAATTAACTTAGATTTAATTTATCCATTATTTCTATTTTATTTTTTTATTAGATCAATAATATCAAATTTGAAAAGTCTCAGATCTGATCTAGATCCAAGAGAGAAATTTTTGAAATATCTCTCTTGATCCAATTAGATTTAACGAACCTGACCCAAGAAATAGGATTTTTTCCTTCAACTGGTATCAGAGTCAGGTTCCATTAGATCTGATTTTAATTTATTTTGATCTAATAATTAGATAATTTTAGAGGTCATGAGATATGATTAGATCTAAAATCAAAAAAATTAAAAAATGAAATAATTTAGATGTAAGTTGTACAAGATGCATGACTAGTTGAAGAATAGAATTATTCTATGTATAGTCTTGCATGATCATAATTTAATTTGATTAGTTATAATTTTTAGATCTATTTATTTATTATTTTTTGATATTATAAATATTATGATAAGATCTAAAAAATAAAAAATAAAGTTATTTAATTTTTGTTCATTTGAGATATGATGAATGCATGTTTAAACTAGTTGTAGAATAGTTCTACATAATTATCTAAAATAGAATTTATTTTGAGATGATCAATTTAAATTTGATTTTTTAGATAATTATAAGATAATTTAAATCTAAAAACATGCATGATATGACATATAAACATATATACAAAATATGTTTATAGTTAGATCAATTTTTATATATGAGATATATGATGTAGATCTAACTAGTTTTATAGTTTTTATATTTTTGATTAAGGCATTACCCTTGACCGTCCGGTCATAAGAATAAAGTAGGGTTTAAAATGCCCTCACCTCCCATTCGATGGGGTGTTCTTATGATGTGTAGGGGTGCTGTGAGTTCATCCTTAATCAAAAACCTAAAACTTATTTTTTGCAAAATCCTAAATTCTGAAATCCTAGGATTTTATTTACATATTTTATTTGTGAATCCTAAACTTAATTAAAAATTAAGATTATAAAATATGTTAAATCTAGAAATTGAGAATTTTTAGATTTAAGACATATTCATAAAATTAGGTTCGGACTTGGATAGCTTAATTAGGTCTAACCATTGATCAAATCGAATCAAAAGTTGGTTAGATGGTATCAAGAGTGCTTAAATTGATCATCCCAATAGGATTAAGTCTGGGTCAAGATCGAATCACATGAGTGATCGATCAAGCTAAGACCTAATTAGGCTCAGTGATTAGAGTCTGGATTGTAGGCTAACCTGATTAGTTCTGACTCAATAATTTAGTGTCTAAGATAAGTCTGGCAGATACGACCAACTAGTTTTTAATTAGGAACTACTCGACTTGAATGCATTCTTATCAAGTTAATGGCATATTCCTTCCACCAGTCTCACTTATCTGGCCATATTTATCAACCCAGTCCAGATCTAAAGGGGTTAACAATCTGAGCTAACCCATGCCGCTAGGTTAGTCAAAATTGTTATGGCTATTATAAGTCAAGTTTAAAGAGACCTAAAGGAAATCTTCCTAAGAAAAGATTAACTCTAAGATTTTCCACCATTGTAGATATGCAGGCCCTTCCCGAGGTTGATTGTTCTTGGCTGGTCACAGTGGTTCAGTTGCACCGAAAAGATGCAGCCATGTCTATTAGGCATTGGATGCTATAGGCTAGAGGATAAATTAGGCTCAATATTTTAGATACGATGAGAGACCCAATTAGGAATCCAATCTATGCAAATAGTGGATCTAACTTAACTAAAGAGTGGATCAATATTTCGGGCACGATGAGATTCATAAATTAGAGACCAAGTTTGGGTGCACCATGATTAGAGAATCATTAGACAAGACTTGTCCACTCATTGGCTAACCCATCACCAATAACTGTTAGGTAAGGTGATGAGTCAGTTGGTGGGACTGCACCACCCATTAGAAATCTTTAATCATAGAGATTTTTGCATCTCTACAGAGAGAGTGTAGGGATTCAAAAAAATAGTAAAAGTTAATTTATGTAAAAATTAAATCTCTAAATAAATTGGTCAAGTCTTAATTACAATATCTAACTAAAAACTTTAACTCTCTATAAGAAAATGTCTGCATCCAACCCACTAGCACGTATCCTAGACACCCATAGACTAATCGAACCGAATTACAAGGATTGGCTTCAAAACTTCAAAATTATTTTGGGTTCCAAGAAGTTAACTCATGTATTGGACCAGGATCCCCCCACCTTATCAGTTCATCCATCTACTGAACAGAGAGCGTCTCTTGACAAGTGGATGGACGAAGATAACAAGACCAGATACTACATATTGGGCTCGATGTCTGATGAGCTTCAGCACCAACATGAAGATATCAAGACTATCCGCCAAATGTTGACTCACCTATAAGAGATGTTTGGTGAACAGAGTTGTGCAGCTAAATATCATGTCACTAAATGACTATTCAAGGCTAAAATGCATGATGGACAGTCAGTCCAAGATCATTGTCTAATGATGATCAAAGATTTGGAAGAGCTTGAGAAGCTCGGAGTAAAGTTGGATCTGGATTTGCAGAATGATATAATTCAACAATCCATGACTGATGCATATGGGCAGTTCAACATAAACTCCCATATGCAAAAACTTCAAAATACTCTGACTGAGCTTATGAACATGCTGGTTGCTGCTGAGCTTTCAATGAAAGATTCTAAAGGCTCAGTATTTGCTATGGAATGGACTTCTTTCAAGAGAAAATCTTTTGAAAAGAAGAAGTCCATAAAAAAGCAGATGGAAGGAGGAAAGAAAAAAGACGGTAGAGCCAAAAAGAAAGGTCGCTGACATAAAAAAATATTTTCATTGCAACACTGATGGCCACTGAAAGCATAACTGTCCTTCATACCTGGCCACCCTGAAGAATAAAAAGGAGGCAGGTTCTTCTAGAGGTATGCTCGTTATTGAATCTAACCTTATAGTTTCTTTTGCATCTAGTTGGGTGCTTGACACTGGTTCTAGTGCTCATTTGTGCACTTTCATGTAGGGCCTTGAGGATAGCAGGAGGTTGAGGGATGGTGAGATGATCCTAAGCATTAGAAATGGAGCAAGGGTTGCTGCTGTGGCCATGGAAACCTATGCTCTTCAACTACCATTTGGTTTAGATTTAGTACTTAGGGATTGTTATTATGTTCCTGCAATAAGTAGGAATTTGATTTCTATTTCATGTTTAGCACAAGAAGGCTATGTAATTAATTTTCTTAAGGACCATTGTAACATTCTTTATGAAAGAAATAAAATTACAAGTAATTTTCTTATTAACGATCTTTACTAGTTATATATTGATGTATCTATTTTTAATATTGAGCAAAATGTGAATGCCATAAAATCAAAACGATCCAGGGATAGTCCAAATAATAGGTATCTTTGGCACCTTAGACTAGATCATATAGCAAAAGATACGATTAACAAATTGGAGAAAATCGGACTATTGAGTCCATTGACTTTCAAGTCATATCCAATTTATGAATCATGTCTTCATGGCAAAATGACTAAACTCCCTTTTATGGGACATGGGGAAAGGGCCACGGATTTACTTGCCCTAGTACATACTGATGTGTGCAGCCCATTTGATGTGCCGTCTAGAGGTAATTTTTTCTACTTCATAACCTTCACCGATGATTTATCTTGGTATGGGTATGTGTATCTTATGAGACACAAGTTTGAAGCCTTTGAAAAGTTTAAAGAATTCAGACATGAAGTAGAAAAGCAAATTGAAAAATCCATTAAGGTTCTTCGATCAGATCGAGGAGGTGAATACCTTAGTGTAGAATTCCTGGACTATCTCAAGCAGAATGGCATAGTCTCTCAATGGACTCTACCTGAAACACCTCAACTCAACAAAATTTTAGAATGGAGAAATCAGACCTTATTAGATATGGTCCGATCCATGATGAGCTTCACAAACCTTCCTGATTTTCTTTGGAGACAGTTTGTTAATTGTTATATATTTACTGAATAGGATTCCTTCTAAAACCATTCCTACCACATCGTATGAGATATGGCATGACCAAGTCTAAGTCAACTCAGAATTTGGGGTTGTCTGGCTCATGTCAAAAGATAACAAGCAGACAAGTTAGATTATAGGTCCTTTAGAGCTCGATTCATAGGATATCCTAAAGAGTCATTAGGATATTATTTCTACATTCTAGAAGATCACAATGTGATTGTGAGTCGACATGCCATCTTTCTTGAAAAATAGTTTATTCAAGATAGCGGCATTGGAAAAGCAGATCAAGCTTAGATGAGAAAGTCTCCCAAAAGCAAAGAGCTAAGGAACCAATTTGGAACCAAATCAGGTTGAGCCAATACAATCACTACCTCCTCCACCTCGTAGATCGGAAAAGAGTTTTCCATCCCCCTGAAGAGATACTTAGGTATTATTTCAGAGAAAGTAGAGAAAATGTTCCTCATAGGTAATGGTGCTCATGGTGATGATCCCAAAACCTACAACGAGGCGATATCAGATATCGACTCCTGAGAAATGGTTAGAGGCAATGAAGTCAGAAATTGACTCGATGCACTCAAACCAAGTCTGGACCTTGGTAGATCCACCAGAAGGTATAGTACCTATTGGGTGTAAATGGATCTTCAAGAGAAAGATTGGTGCAGATGGGAATGTGGAGACATTCAAGGCTAGACTAGTGGCAAAAGGTTATAGTCAAATGCGAAGGCATTGACTATCAGGATACCTTTTCGCCAGTAGCTATGCTAAAATCCATCCGCACATTGCTTGCTATTGCAGCCTATTTCGATTATGAAATATGGCAAATGGACGTGAAAATGGACATTCTTAAATGGATATCTTGAGGAAGATATCTATATGGAACAGCCGCTAGGTTTCACATCCAGTGATACTGATCACAAGGTTTGCAAGCTGCAAAGGTCCATATATGGACTTAAGCAAGCATCTCGGAGCTGGAACACTCATTTCAATGATGTGATCAAAATTATTTGGTTTCATCAAAAATGAAGAGGAACCATGTGTTTTCAAAAAGGATCAGTGGGAGCGCTGTTGTCTTCCTCGTATTGTACGTGGATGACATCCTCCTTATTGGGAATGATATTCCCATGTTGACCATCAGTCAAAATATGGTTGTCCTAAGGAAATTCTCCATGAAAGACCTAGGTGAAGCATCCTTTATTCTAGGAATTAAGGTCTATAGGAGATAGACCGAATAGGATGCTAGGACTTTCACAGAAGATGTACATAGAGAAGTACTAAAGAGGTTTAGTATGGAAAACTCTAAGAGGGGATTTAATACCCTTCAGACATGGTATTCATCTTTCCAAGAAGATGTGCGCCTAGCACACCTGAGGAAATAGAATGCATGAGCAAGATCCCTTATGCTTCTGCAATAGGGAGCCTCATGTATGCCATGCTATGTACACGACCTGATATAGCCCATGCTGTGAGTGTCACAAGCAGATATCAGTCAAATCCAGGATGAAGAACACTGGACTTCTGTGAAATGTATCCTTAAGTACTTGAGAAGAACTAAGGATATGATGTTGGATCTTTGGTAATGGAGAACTCCAAGTTCAGGGATACACAGACTCAGATTTTATGTCTGATATAGATGATCGAAAGTCGACATCTAGGAAGTCTATTTGTGTGTAATGGTGGTGCTGTCAGCTGGAAGAGTTCCAAGCATAGATAGTGATAGCAGATTCCACCATGGAAGCAGAATACATCGCTGCATCAGAAGCTGCGAAGGAAGGCATTCTGGTACAAGAAATTCATGCATAGAAGATTGGAGTAATGCCATCAGATGCCATTCCTCTATACTGCGACAACAATGGCGCCATAGCCCTTGCTAAGGAGCCGAAGTCTCACCAAAAATCCAAGCACATTGAGCGGCGATACCACCTCATCCGCGATTACCTCGAGAAGGGTTACGTCGAGGTCAAGAGAGTCAACTCCGCAGATAATGTGGCAGACCCACTTACAAAGCCGTTGGGACCAGCAGAAGATCGAAGCCCACCTTGAGAAGATGGGACTTAGACTTGTAGCCAATTGGCTTTAGGATCAAGTGGGAGATTGTTAGATATATGTGCCCTAGAAGCCAGAATTGGCTGACACTTGTAATACACTTCTAGGGGCAAAATTATAATTTTGACTATAAATAATAAAATGGGTTATTTTCTATCACATATGTGTATTTAGTGTCTGTGATACATCCTTTGAGTTAATGGTAATGATAATTCATATTTTCAAGAGTTGAAAATTTAAGACATGAATAATCATTATTAACTCATAAAATGCTCCCTGACCATAGGATCATCATGAGGATGGTGATTGATCCGGAAAGGTTGGTGTACAATCGCTTCTCTTTAGTAGATGAGTCTTGAGTCTACGGTGTGGAGACACCGGAGCGAGAGTACAGGTACTCGTTAGAGAATGAGGGCACTGAGCGTGACCACCTCGAGTAGTCATTAGGAAGTCTACCTTCTCGTCAATGACTGACTCGATGCTGCAGTAGTGTGTCTGGTTCTTTGACCTGAGGTGCATCGGCAGTTCACCTTGAGGGTGTTATAGTTTGACTACACCATTACTCGGATCTCCTAGCCATATTGGAACCCTGAGGTGTATGTTGGCTATAGCATGTTCATTGTAGGAACTGGATTGCATCAAGATGGAATCTATCTACCTCGGTGGATAGAGGAGCAGCCCTATGATGATCATGAGAATCAAGTCCAGAAGCCCATGGCCATGGCAGAGTGAAATAATAGAAAGAGTTTCTATTTAGATTTTCACATTGGACTTGAATCGAATGATTACATCATATGACAGAGACTAGGGTTTGACGAGTTCACCTTAACCCTAATCTGATCGGGGCTCAAGATAGAAGAACTTAATCACACAGGTAGCTGCACCAAGAGGTTCGCATTTTCAGCTCTGATGGGTTGCCACCATATACTGCTAGGTGTCACTGGTGGATTTTGGGAGCAATTAGAATGATTTAGATGATCGATCATTCTAGCTGTCTCGAATCAGAAGAGTTCTGATCCATCGAAAGGAGTTTCGATGATGTCGATGATAGAGATCATGACATATCCCATTACCATACAGAACTGAACCTAACTGGGATCACACAAACAAGGGTTTGAATCTGGATGATCATCAATTGAACTAATCCAGTTCAATTGATCTGAATGAGATTCAATTAGGTTCAAGGAAATCATGCTAGCACTCGATTGAACCTAACGTTCTTCCTTAATTAACATTAATAAGTTGTCCTTGATCTGAGCCAAAGGATGTTTGTACTCACTCAAGTATCTTTACTTGATCTGATTGGAGCTTGTCTAGATCAGAAAAGGGTTGTCTTAATTTATGAGATGAATTTGAGACAACACCTGCCATTTTTTGTCACCTGCTAAATCCTGTTTCGGACATTTGGTCAAATGTTGACCTTTGATACTTAGACATCTACCCATGTGTCAAGCCATCATAGGAGAGAACATTTGGACCAGTCCACCGACTAAAAGATAGTACAATAAGGGGAGCATGCCTAGGGAGGCATGCGACCATGGATTGTGATGCCTAGAGTCCCAAATAGATGGGACTCCAAGTTGCTTCGGGGTTTCTACCTAGGTGGCGCTAAAGACTTATCTTTGACCAGTCTTGGCACCATCTAAGGATGATTTAGAGGGGCTCTTATCTAATTAGATCAGATGATGTCATCCCATCAATCAGATTTAGATCTGATTGCACAAAACGCCATTATTGGCCAGGATGATGTGGCACTGCATGGCGCAGTAGGGTTTATATAAACCCTATCTGCGCTTAGGATTGAGATCCCTAGCCCATTGCCCATGCCACAAGGCTGCTCCTCTTCCTCCTCCATGCCATCTTCAGGTTCTGTCTCTCCTATCCATGCCCAAGAATCATTGGGCTTCAGTTTGGTGCGATCCAAGCAAGAGAAATGCGACGAGAAAGGAAGAAGGCAGCACTGCTGTAAGAGACGACACCTGATCTTCAAAAGGAGTTTTGAAGATCTTTCAAATCAAATCCAGATTTGATATTTGGAGAAGTGATAAAGAAGGATAAGATCTTCAGATCCTATCCGAGTGGATACCGATAGAGGCAAGAAACTTGCATGACTAGATCTAGAACCTCAGGAAGACATCAGGATCATCACAGGATAATGTGATTACCCGCTACAAGGTAAAATTAACTTAGATTTAATTTATCCTTTATTTTTATTTTATTTTCTTTTGTTAGATCAGTAATATCATATCTGAAAAGTCTCAGATTTGATCTAGATCTAAGAGAAAATTTTTTGAAATATATCTCTTGATCCAATCGGATCTGAACGAATTTGACCCAGGAAACAGGGTTTTTTCCTTCAAGGAATAGAAGGAGAACCTCATCCTAACATGAGCAAAGTCGAAGGCCTCATTCATTTTAGATGAGATGAGGAGAGTGGCCCTGACAATGGCCCTAATATGGCCCTACAGTCCATTAGGAACAGGAGGACAGCCTCGTCCTAACGTGAGCAAAATCGAAGGCTTCATTCATTTTAGATGACATGAGGGGAGAGGCCCTGACAACGGTCCTAATATGCCCCTATAGCCCATTAGGAATAGGAGGAGAACCTCATCCTAATGTGAGCAAAATCGAAGACCTCGTTCATTTTAGACGAGATGAGAGGAGAGGCCCGGACAACGGCCTTAATGTGCCCCTACAGCCTATTAAAAATAGGAGGAGAACCTCATCCTAACATGAGCAAAGTCAAAGACCTCATTCATTTTAGACGAGAGGAGGGGAGAGGCCCTGACAACGGCCCTAATATGCCCCTTCAGCCTATTAGGAACAAAAGAAGAACCTCATCCTAATGTGAGAAAAGTCAAAGATCTCATCCATTTAAGATGGAATTGGGGAGAGGCCCTATCAACGGCCCAAATGCACCCCCACAAGCCACGTTAGGAATAGGATAAGAACCTCATCCTAACGTAAGCAAAGTCGACGACCTCATCGATATAAGACAGGATGGAGGAAGAGACCCTACCGACGATCCTAACACACCCCCATAAGCCATGTTAAGAACAAAAGGAAAGCCTTGTCCTAACATGAGCAAAAGTCAAAACCTCGTAGACCAATGATGTGGAGAAGGAAGAAGCTTGGTGGAGAATCCTTATATGTGTTTTTTCATAACTACTTGACTACGTCAAGTGCAAAAGGTTGAACCTTATCCTGATTTGCAAAAGAGGTCCTAGTTCGACGTCCACAATAAGTCTGACATCCACAATCATCTCAGCATCCACAACAAGCATTTCATAAGAAAATGACAGAGAGAAAAATAAGGTAAAAAAGGTAAGGCCGTAAATAGGCGTCAGATTCATGCAAAACAAAAATAGTAGAAAATGTATTATTCCATTAAAAAAATGAGTTCATTACAAGCAAAGCATAGGCCGACAAGGCCGATTACACTGAAAGAAAGAAAAAAAAGAAGGGGAAGAGACCAAAGCTCTAAGGCAAACTAGATTCTTCGAACTTTGGACTGCCGACTCTGGCAATCATCAAGGCCTGCTTTAGCCTAAGGATCTCCTCCTCAAGCTCCTTCTTCTGGAAGAGACCATCTACATACATTCTATTGGTGAGCTAAAACTTACCCTCAAGCTCTCACCGTTGTCTCCTTAAAACTTTAGACTCGGCCTCCGCATCCTCGATAACCCGATGTTCATAGGTGAGCTAAAGCTTCAGCCTTTGAACCTCGGTCTGCTACGCTCCAACTATCTCTGTAAGCTCACCAATGGTCCTCTTCAAGGAGGCAATCTCCTCTAACTCACCACTCATGCTAGCTCTTCGATTATTGTGCAGCCACTTCTGAAGATAAGCTGCCTCATCTCTGGCAACCTTGAGCTCACCTTTAGTCCTGGACATCTTCTCCGCCTAGATCACTTGATAGCTATTATGCCAGTCCTCAATATCTTACAGCTGCTTCTGAAGCTAGAAAAATTTTATGGACCAGTCCCAATCATATCGGGCCTTGTCGATAGACCATGGTGAGCTCCCTTCTAGAAGATGGATCTTTTCCCCATCATCCTTCAGGTCAGCTTCAAGAGAGCTGATCTTCGCTGTCAGTGCTAGGACTTATCACTAGCATTTTCTTTGAGTTTAGTGATCTCCTTTTCAAAGCTATCCTTCCAGATACTAAAGCTCATCACTTCCTTCATATGCAAGCCTTGGAGGCAAGTGACCTCTTTGGTCGCCATAGAAGCATCCATTCATGAGGCTCGAAGGTCGTCCTCCATCTTCTTCAACTTCTTTCTCAAAAGATAAACTTCCTTCCTCAGGTTCTTTATCAAGGGCTTTATTGGAACCCCCTGAGGCAGTGGATCAATGTTGGTGGGAGACTGCATTCAAGATACGAAAAGCACTCAAGGGTATGAAAAAAAATTTTACTTCATTTAATCAAAACATTTGGCCAGATCAGAGGGCGGAGCCGGATCGCTCTTGACTGCCTCAGGTTCCCAAACTAGTTCGGGCACCTCTACGGTAGGTTTAGATGGACCAGAAGCAAGCTCGTCGAAGGAAAGGTCGACTACAACATTAGACAATCCCGCATCCATGTCGTCTTCCTCCTCCAGAAAGCTGAGGTCATGCTCGAAGAACCTTCGGGCTACCCCATCTTTACAGAGCTCGAAACCCTTGATAAACGCTTCTTGGCCAAACTCGATGTTCAGGTTCTGCATCTTGGGAGAGGTCTTGAACTCTTCCACGGCCCGGGTCATTGCCTTCGAGATTGACTTCGCCATTTGGATCTCCAGTTCAACGACCCTATTTTTGGCTTCCTTCCTCCTCTCCTCCTCCAAGACTAGTGTAGCCTTTAGTCCAATCGAGGTAAACTCCTCTTTGTGGAGTGTGCCCTGAAGACCTTTGATGTCCACTGCCTTCTCCTCGGCAAGGTGCTCGACCTCGTCAACCCTCTCTTGAAGATGGCAGACCTCAGCTCGAAGGTCCTCCTAGGCCTTCTGTGCCTCTGCCTCCTAACGACGTGCCCTCTTGATATGAGCAAGCATATGGTGACCCGACTGCAACAAACGATTGGTGTTAAAAAAAAAAAGAAGAGAAGAAGAAAAGCATAAAAGAGAAGAGAAAGAGTCGAGTAACAAAGCAATCACCTTGAGGATGGTTTCGAGAGAATTCTAGATGAGCTACCGTGGGTCTAGGTTGGCCATCTGATCCAGCACCTTGGGCATGGCAAACTTGTCGGCAAGATCTCGGACGATCTCTGGGTTGTCGAAGGGATCCTCTCCTCATTCGTTGTCATCACCATCTGGTCCGCCAAAGCGAGCCTTGCAGGACATCTTCGCAATAGCTTTCTTTTTTCTTTCCTCTCCTATCCCTTTCTTGATAGCAAGCTCCAAAACCCGATCCCCGCTGGAGGGACCTGAGGGCATGGAAGGCACCGGGCTTGTGCTAGTGGTATCAATCTCGGTAGTTGGGGCAATCTCGGTGCCAACGATGACCTCGGATGTAGCAATAGTGGAGGCAGGGACTCTAGAGCAAGAAACACCGACCTTTGCCCTCTTTGAGCCATCATTTTGCACCTTTTCTTTCCTCTTCCTAGTGAAGAGCCCTTTGGTAAGCATCTTTGCAGCTTGTTCGTCTGTAGTTGGTGGCTGAGTAGCAGTTAGAAAAGAAGGATTTGTTTGGCATTTGGCAATACGTATGTGTGCATCTTGAAACGGGAGTGGTAGTTATATTATAAATATAGGAGATTATTATTGGTATCGCAGAGCGTGAAGGTGCGAGTGTTATAGTACGTCATGATTCCCAAGGTGGAATTAAAGTTCCTATCTTGTCTGAAAAGGTTCTGGGAAAAAGTGAGGTATCTGTCGATATTGCATTCTGAGGTTGTATAGGATATCAAGATCGGTCGGTGTGGTGGGCAGTCGGAGTCGTAAGGGGAAGCTTCGGCGAACTGTTATGCTGCTCTATATTATTGGATATATCTCTCATGAAGGAAGACCAAATGTTGGGAGGTCAGGCAATGTTACAGAAAGAGAAGGTTAATTATTCGTTTTTGCGTATATGAGGAGTGAGCTTATATATTACCATCGACTTAGAGCGCGCACGTTCTTACGTAGCGTTCTGAGGGAAAGGTATTTTCTATTCAATCTTCTATATTATTGAGGAAGTGTGGCTTGAGAGGGTAGATAAGTTTGTCGTGAAAAGGCGCAAAGAGTTTGGTGTGCGTAGTTGTTGTTTGGGGCTGGACGGGTTATTGGTCAATCTTATATTGGAGGAGGTGTAAGATGATATGAAAGCCAATGGAGTGGTGTAAATGAACGTTGAGAGTTTATTTATGACGGATGTTATGCCAGGTGGAAGTAAAGTTGTTGAAAAAGGTCGTTTTGAAGAAGAGGGTGGTATGCTGAGTGGATGGCGAGATCTGTGTTGTATTGGTTAGGGATGGGCCCTGTGGTTGCGCAAGTGTTGAGTCTTGTCTGAGGAAGTGAGTCGTGAGGAATTTGATAAATCGTGTGGATTGCGCGGTGTTGTGTTTGTTTGGGGTGGGGTTGTGGGAGTGAGAGCTGAGCGGCCCGATTCATTTTGTTTAGCTAGGGTATGTTTCAGGGTCATTCTGATGATGGGATTCGTTATTGGATTTAGATGCTAGTGGTTTGTTTGGGGTGTGGTAGGAGTTTTTTGTTTAGGATTGATATAGAGTGCGACCTCATATTGGGAGCGGGTGTATCTGGATGGGTGTCTGGTGTAGGGCATAAGACTGTTATGTCGGTTTTGTATTGAGTTGGGTTGGGTTTCTACTTTGCCGAGGTGGGTGTGGCAGAATGAATAAGGTTCAGTCAGATAAGTGCCCCATATGAATCCGAGTAGTAGGTGGAGGAGGTTCTCGATAGTGAGCGATGTTCGGGATCATAGAGAGTAAACGGCAAGGATATAACCTGCCGTTGGAAAAAAAAAATCAAGATTAATATGTTGAGTCAAAGTGATGTTAAGCATTGGAGAAGTATTATCTCAATTGTTATGAGAGAGGTTGAGGTTGTAATTCTGTAGCCTAAGACTATCTGAGGATGAGAAGTGATGTATGGAGGTGTGGATGAAGGATTCTCTAGATCAAAGTGTCTGGAGCTCAGGAAGTGTCTTGTATTGATGATAGGAATTTGTATATCCGTCTCTGTGATTAAGGATTGTCAAACGAGAGGCAAAGAAAGAAGAAGACTCCCAGCAGGAAATGACTTGCAATTATGTGAGAAAGCTTAAAATTAGTTCAGGTGTTTGTCTTTTTAGTGTAACAAAGGGCAAAAGGTGGTCTGTTGTATCAAACTGGTTGGTCTTAGGTTCCATGTTCTGTATGTACTGGTGTTGTTTGTTGTGTCAAGTGGGTGCCGATTCTTCATGCTGGAGGTGTATATTATGACTATGTGATGTGGTTTCTAGGTGTGGTAATCTTTATAGCATCGTAATGCGCTTTTTAGTACGAGTTTTTCGGTGGGAGATTTGTGAGTGGACATCTTTTCGGGATCTTATTATATGTATTCTTTAGAAAATTTTTGGGTGCAAACACACATAAACACCGAAACATCCATTCTATAAGTGGTGTCGGAGGGTAAACCTTTCGGAGAATCGAACTTTCTGTTTCTATTCTTATCTATTTTCTCCCTTCCAAGATTTTCAAACGTCGAATGAAGGGAGAACTGATTGTTGGGAATATTTTAATCTCCGCGTGGTCGTTCTGATAGAGTCCAGTGGCTTTGTATGGCTTTAATCTTCTATATATGTTATGTTTATATTGGTCACTTGAAGAGTCCTTGAGGGTGAAATTCTTACTGTGTGGTGTACCTCCTCACGGTGTGCCAGAGTCTTTTGCGATCTCCTCGTTGATAGTTGGAGGCTCGTATATCTTCGCTTGAGGTAGCCAGAGTTTACGCCGTTGCCGATATTTCCTCTTCTCAGACGTTGTGCGATGTTGGACTCTGTGTATGCCCGTTCAGCTTTCTGTGGAGTTGTAGAGGGCTATATCTTTCCAGACGCCTTCGAGGCTAACCGGTGAATGTCCTGTGTGCGGCCCTGTTTCTGAGTTATTGTTTGCAACTTGCGTTCCATGGTGAGCTCCTCGCAGCGGTCGAACCCTTTTTTATATTCCAGTTCGATTGCGATTTATTCTTCTTCGTGACTTCCTTCAGTTGATTCTAAGTTGCGGTGAGGGTGTACTCTTCCTTCCGGTTTTGGGCTATGCCATAGTGCGCTGTCTATATTCGCTTCGTTAAGGTTGGGTTTGGCCAAACCCTTTCAGGAACTCCTTCAGTTAATTGATTTTGCTGTCCGACTTCCTGTCTCAATTGGTCGAACCTCTTTCCGTTATTTCTGTGCGTCTATGGGCGGAGATAGTCTGTCTACAGTCATTCTCATGGATAGGGTCTTCCCTAGCATGTGGGTGTTTGGGTCCTCTAGGATCAGCGCTATTGTTATATTCCCGCGATCCTATCCGCGAATACTACCGGGGTGTATGAGGGTTGAGTTGTGGCAATGTGTAGCGTCGTGTTCTGAGATTGATATTATGCGCATAGATGTCAGTGTCGTTAGGATCCTGGTGGTGAAGCCGATGTCTGGCTACGTGGACCCTTCCGAAGCTTTTGAACTGATCGAAAATGCTCAAAACAGACTGCACCTCACGACAAACAACACTATCCTCCATAACAAACTTCACAGTGGCCCTGAGCAGCCCACTATCCGACAGTTATGGCTATCACTATCAATTTGTTACAGGCTCTATCTATAAAAGGGACCCTCTAGATATATTTTCTTAGGATTTCTCTTCTTCCTCCCGAAACTCTACAACTTTCTTGACTGAGCACTCCATTTCTGTTGGCCAAAAAAGTTAACTTGACCATCGGAGGGTCTTGCTGGAGCCACCACCCCGAGCTCTGGATGAGACTTATTTTGCAGATCACCGATGGTGACCTCATCTTCTCCGACTCCAACACTTCTTCAATGGTAACCAGATTTTGCATGAACATTGATCAAATCTAATTAAATGTTAATTTAGATTAGGTCAAGGACTCTATAGACTCAATTACAATAGTTGTAGTTGGTCAAGTTCATGCTTTTAATGAGGATCAAATGGACTTAATGAAGGGAAATCCTGATTTCCCTGATCAGGTTCGTTCAGATCTGATCAGATCAAGAGATATATTTCAAAATTTTTTCTCTTAGATCTGTATCAGATCAGGGATGCTTCAGATCTGATTCTTATTTATTTAATAAAAATTAAATGAAAAGGATAAATTAAATCACATTCAATTTACCTGAATAGGGTAATCCTATTACCCTGTTGATGATCCTGTTTGCAACGGAAGGTTCTGGATCAAGCCACGCAAGCGCCTGGCCTCTACCGGTATCCACTTGGGCTGGATCTGGAGATCCTCTTCTTCTCTATCAACGCCTTCCAAAAATCAGATCTGGATCTGATCTGGAGGATCTTCAAAACTCCTTTTTGAAGATCTGCAGTCGTTCTTCGCAGCACGCAGCCTTCTGTGCTTTTGATCTCCTTTTCTTGATCTAAATCGCACCAATCCAAATCCAAAAAACACTTTTTGGACGTGGAGAGCAAGGGGAGATGAGAGTATGGCGTGGAGAAAAGGGGAGAGAGGCAGCCTTGGGGCGTGGGAAGATTGCTTCTTGATTATATTTTTTCACTTGGGCGCTGGTCTCTTATATAGACTAAGCGTGATCCAAAGTCATCTTCCCTCCCAACCAATCACAACCCTTTGTGAAATCAGATTCTAAATCTGATTGGTGGGATTAGAGTCCCCTGGATTCCTACTTGGAGAGTGCCTTGGACCAGTCAAACTGGATTCTTAGAAGAACTCTCATTGGAATCCTAAAAGGGAGATGGAGTCCTTGTCCCCACAAGGACTCCTAGGCGCCTCCTACTTGGGCTCACGCCACCCTTGGCGTGCGCCCTTCTCCTTGCCATGGTTCCTGGCAGGGGGAACAAGCCCCACCAGCTCTCTCCAATAGGTGCATGACATGTGGTCAAAAGTCAAAGGGTGAATGGTCAACGTTTGACCAGTCAAAGGTAGACTTTTGACCAAAGTCAAAGAACAAGAAATGGCAGGTGACCAACAAATGGCAAGGTAAGTGTTTTCTTACAAATGACAACCTATTCTGACTTGGACAACTCCAGTCAGACCTAAGAAGAACCTTCTGTTTGAGCACAAAACTCCTTTGGTCAGACAGGACGACTTTATTTATGATAGCAAAAGAAGAACGTTAGGTTCAATCGAGTGCTAGCATGATTTTCTTTGAACCTAATTGAATCTCATTCAGATCAATTGAACTATATTTAGTTCAATTGATGATCACCAGATTCAAACCTTGTTTGTGTGACCCAGTTTAGGGTTTCAGTTCTGTATGGTAATGGGATATGTCATGATCTCTATCATCGACATCATCGAAACTCCTTTCGATGGATCAGAACTCTTCTGATTCGAACAGCTAGAATGATCGATCATCTAAATCATTCTAATTGCTCCCAAAATCCACCAGTGACACCTAGCAGTATATGGTGGCAAACCCATCAGAGCTGAATGCGAACCTCTTGGTGCAGCTACCTGTGTGATTCAGTTCTTCTATCTTGAGCCCCCGATCAGATTAGGGTTAACAGGTGAACTCGTCAAACCCTAATCTCTGTCATATGATGGTAATCATTCGATTCGAGTCCAATGTGAAAATCTAAATAGAAACTCTTTCTATACTTTATCACTCTGCCATGGCCATGGGCTTCAGGACTTGATTCTCATGATCATCATAGGGCTACTCTCTACCACCGAGGTTAGATAGATCCCATCTTGATGCAGTCCAGTTCCTACAATGAACATGTCACAGCAACATACACCTCAGGGTTCCATATGGCTAGGAGACCGAGTAATGGTGTAGTCAAACTATAACACCCTCAAGGTGAACTGCCGATGCATCTCAGGTCAAAGAAAGAACCAGACACACTACTGCAGCATCGAGTCAGTCATTGACGAGAAGGTAGACTCCCTAATGACTACTCGAGGTGGTCACGCTCAGTGCCCTCGTTCTCTAACGAGTACCTGTACTCTCGCTCCGGTGTCTCCACACCGTAGACTCAAGACTCATCTACTAAAGAGAAGCGATCGTACACCAACCTTCCGGATCAATCACCATCCTCGTGATGATCCTATGGTCGGGAGCTATTTATGAGTTAATAATGATTATTCATGTCTTAAATTTTCAACTCTTGAAAATATGAATTATCATTACCATTAACTCAAAGGATGTATCACAGACACTAAATACACATGTGTGATAGAAAATAACCCATTTATTAATTATAGTCAAAATTACAATTTTGCCCCTAGAAGTGTATTACAAGTGTCAGCCAATTCTGGCTTCTAGGGCACATATATCTAACAATCTCCCACTTGTCCTAAAGCCAATTGGCTACAAGTCTAAGTCCCATCTTCTCAAGGTGGGCTTCGATCTTCTGCTGGCCCAACGGCTTTGTAAGTGGGTCTGCCACATTATCTGCGGATGGAGTTGACTCTCTTGACCTCAATTGTTGTCGCGTAACCTTTCTCAAGGTAATCTTTGCAGCCTCTGATGCAGCTATATATTCTGCTTCCATGGTGGAATCTGCTATCACAGTTTGCTTGGAACTCTTCCAGCTGACAGCTCCACCATTGCACACAAACAGACTTCCAGATGTCGACTTTCGATCATCTATATCGGACATGAAGTCCGAGTCTGTGTATCCCTGGACCAGGAGTTCTCCATTACCAAAGACCAACATCATATCCTTAGTTCTTCTCAAGTACTTAAGGATACATTTCACAGAAGTCCAGTGTTCTTCACCTGGATTTGACTGATATCTGCTTGTGACACTCACAGCATGGGCTATATCAGGTCGTGTACATAGCATGGCATACATGAGGCTCCCTATTGCAGAAGCATAAGGGATCTTGCTCATGCGTTCTATTTCCTCAGGTGTGCTGGGGCACATCTTCTTGGAAAGATGAATACCATGTCTGAAGGGTATTAATCCCCTCTTAGAGTTTTCCATACTAAACCTCTTTAGTACTTCCTCTATGTACATCTTCTGTGAAAGTCCTAGCATCCTATTCGGTCTATCCCTATAGACCTTAATTCCTAGAATAAAGGATGCTTCACCTAGGTCTTTCATGGAGAATTCCTTAGACAACCACATCTTGACTGATGTCAACATGGGAATATCATTCCCAATAAGGAGGATGTCATCCACGTACAATACGAGGAAGACAACAGCGCTCCCACTGACCCTTTTGAAAACACATGGTTCCTCTTCGTTTTTGATGAAACCAAACTTTTTGATCACATCATTGAAACGAGTGTTCCAGCTCCGAGATGCTTGCTTAAGTCCATATATGGACCTTTGCAGCTTGCAAACCTTGTGATCAGTATCACTGGATGTGAAACCTAGTGGCTGTTCCATATAGATATCTTCCTCAAGATATCCATTTAGGAATGCCGTTTTCACGTCCATTTGCCATATTTCATAATCGAAATAGGCTGCAACAGCAAGCAATGTGCGGATGGATTTTAGCATAGCCTACTGGGGAAAAGGTATCCTGATAGTCAATGCCTTCACGTTGACTATAACCTTTTGCCACTAGTCTAGCCTTGAATGTCTCCTACATTCCCATCTGCACCAATCTTTCTCTTGAAGATCCATTTACATCCAATAGGTACTATACCTTCTGGTGGATCTACCAAGGTCCAGACTTGGTTTGAGTGCATCGAGTCGATCTCTGACTTCATTGCCTCAAGCCATTTCTCGGAGTCGATATCTGATATCGCCTCGTTGTAGGTTTTGGGATCATCACCATGAGCACCATTACCTATGAGGAACATTTCCTCTACATCCTCTGAAATAATACCTAAGTATCTTTCAGGGGGACGGGAAACTCTTTCCGATCTACGAGGTGGAGGAGGTAGTGTTCTTATTGGCTCAACCTGATTTGGTTCCACTTGGTCCTTAGCTCTTTCTGCTTGTGAGACTTTCTCATCAAGCTTAATCTGCTTTCCAATGCCACTATCTTGAATAAACTGTTTTTCAAGAAATATGGCATGTCGACTCACAATCACATTGTGGTCTTCAGGAATGTAGAAATAGTATCCTAATGACTCTTTAGGATATCCTATGAATCGAGCTCTAAAGGACCTAAACTCTAACTTGTCCGCTTGTTGTCTTTTGACATGAGCCGGACAACCCCAAATTCTGAGATGACTCAGACTTGGTTTCTTACCGTGCCATATCTCATACGGTGTGGTAGGAACGGTTTTAGAGGGAACCCTATTCAGTAGATAGATTGAAGTTAATAATGAATGTCCCCAAAGAAAATCTGGGAGGTCTGTGAAGCTCATCATGGATCGAACCATATCCAATAGGGTCCGATTTCTCCGTTCTGAAACCCCGTTGAGTTGAGGTGTTCCTGGTGGAGTCCATTGAGAGACTATGCCATTTTCCTTAAGATAGTCTAGGAATTCCCGGCTAAGGTATTCACCTCCTCGATCTGATCGAAGAACCTTAATGGGTTTTCCAGTTTGTTTTTCTACTTCATGTCTAAATTCTTTGAACTTTTCAAAAGCTTCAGACTTGTGTCTCATAAGATACACATACCCATACCTAGACAGATCATCGGTAAAGGTAATGAAGTAGACAAAATTGCCTCTAGCCGGCACATCGAATGGGCCGCACACATCAGTATGTACTAGGGCAAGGAGATCTGTGGCCCTCTCCCCATGTCCAACAAAAGGGAGTTTAGTCATTTTGCCTTGAAGACAAGATTCACAAGTTGGATATGACTCGGAAGTCAATGGACTCAATAGCCCATTTTTCTCCAATTTGTTGATCCTATCTTCTGCTATATGACCTAATCTCAGGTGCCATAGATATCTGTCGTTTGGACTATCCCTAGGTCGTTTGGCATTCACGTTTTGCTCGATAGTTAGAACAGGTACATCAATATGTAGCTGATAAAGACCATTAATAAGGAAACCATTTGCAATTTTATTTCTTTCAATAAAGAATGTTACAATGGTCCTTAAAGAAGGTGATCACATAACCTTCTTGTGCTAAGCATGAAACAGAAATCAAATTCCTGCTAGCTGCAGGCACAAAATAACAGTCTTTCAAAACTAAGTCTAAACCAGATGGTAATCGAAGAGGGTATGTTCCCACGGCTACTGCAGCAACTCTTGCTCCATTACCGACGCGTAGGATCATGTCTCCATCCCTCAAGCCTCCTGCTATCCTCAAGACCCTGCATAGAAGTGCATAGGTGAGCACTAGATCCAGAGTCAAGCACCCAACTGGATGCAGAAGAAACCGTAAGGTTAGACTCAATAACGAGCATACCTCCAGAAGGACCTTCCTTCTTGTTCTTTAGGGTGGCCAGGTAAGTAGGGCAGTTCCGCTTCCAATGGCCGTCGCTGTTGCAATGGAAACACTTTCCTTTGCCAATCGACCTTCTTCTTCGGTTCTGCCTTCTTCTTCTTTGATCCTTCTACCTTTTGCTTTTTCACAGACTTCTTTTTCTTTCCATAAGACTTTCTTTTGGAAGAAGTCCGTTCCATAGCAAGAACTGAGCCTTTAGAACCTTTCATAGAAAGCTCAGCGGTAACCAGCATATTCATCAACTCGGCCAAGGAATTTCTGAAGTTTATGCATGTGGTAATTCATGATGAATTGCCCATATGCATCAGTCAAGGATTGCAGAATAATATCATTCTGCAAGTCCAAGTCCAACTTCACACCGAGCTTCTCAAGCTCTTCCATGTCCTTGATCATTGTCAGACAGTGATCTTGGACTGACTGCCCATCACGCATCTTAGCCTTAAAAAGTCGTTTCGTGACTTGATATTTGGCTGCGCGACTCTGTTCACCAAACATCTCCTGCAGGTGAGCCAACATTTGGCGAGCAGTCCCGATATCTTCATGTTGGCGCTGGAGCTCATCAGACATCGAGCCCAACATGTAGTATCTGGCCTTATTGTCTTCGTCAATCCATTTTTCCAGAGACGCTCTCTGTTCAGTGGATGGACGAGCTGGTAAGGTGGGAGGGTCCTGGTCCAAAACATGTGTTAACTTCTCTGAACCCAAAACAATTTTGTAAGTTCCTGAGCCAATCTTTATAATTGGGTCCAGTCAGTCTATGTGTGTCTAGGATACGTGCCAGTGGGTTGGACGCAGACATTTTCCTGTAGAGAGTCAAAGATTCTAGTTAGATACTGTAATTTTGACTTGACCAATTTGTTTAGGGATTTTATTTTTAAACAAATTAGCTCCCACTATTTTCTCGGATCCCTACACTCCCTCTGTAGAGATGCGAAAATCTCCGCGATTGATGATTTCTAGTGGGTGGTGCGGTCTCACCAACTGACTCATCACCTCACCTAACAGTTATTGGTGATGGGTTAGCCAATGAGTGAACAACTCTTGTTCAATGATTCTCTAATCATGGTGCACCCAAACTTGGTCTCTAATTCATGAATCTCACCGTATCCGGAATATTGATCCACTCCTTAGTTAAGTCAGACCCACCATTTGCATAGACTGGGTTCCTAATTGGGTCTCTCACCGTATCCGGAATATTGAGCCCAACTCATCCTCCAGCCCATAGCATCCAATGCCTAATAGACATGGTTGCGTCTTCCCGGTGCAACTGAGCCACTGTATCCAGCCGAGAACAATCAACCCCGGGAAGGGCCCGCACGTCTACAATGGTGGAAGACCTCGGACTTAATCTTTTCTTAGGGAGAATTGATTCAGGTCTCATTAAACTAGACTTGGCTTAGTCATAACAATTATGACTAACCTAGTGGCATGGGTCAGCTCGGATTATTGACCACCTCAGATCAGAACTGTGTCAACAGATATGGCCAGGTAAGTGAGACCGGTGGAAGGAATATGCCATTAACTCGTACAAGAACGCATTCAGGTCGAGTAGCTTCCAATTAAAAACCAGTCGGTCGTCTGTGCCAAACTTACCTTAGACACCAAATTGTTGAGTCAGAACCAATTGGGTTAGCCTACAATCCAGACTCTAACCTCTGAGCCTAATTAGGTCTTGCTTGATCGTGACTCGATCTTGACCCAGACTTAATCCTATTAGGCTGGTCAATTTAAGCATTGTTGATCCCATCTAACCAACTCTTGATTCGGTTTGATCAACCGCTTAGACCTAATTGAGCTACCCAAGCCCGAACCCAGTATTATGAATATGTCTTAGATCTGAAATTCTCAATTTTAGACCTAATTAATATTCCATAAACTTAATTCTTAATTAAGTTGGGTTCATAAACAAAATATGCACAATAAATCCTAGGGTTTCAGGATCTAGGGTTTTGCAGAAAGTAAGTTTTTGGGTTTCTGATTAAGGACGAACGCGCAGCACCCCTACACATCATAAGAACACCCCATCGAATGGGAAGAGAGGGCCTTTAAACCCTTCTTCGTTCTTATGACCGGACGGCCAAGGGGAACGCCTTAATCAGGAACATTCAATAAACATTCAATACTACAAAACAGTTATAGATCTATATCATATATCTCATATACAAATTTAGATCTAACCATGGCATATTTTGCATACATCTCATGTATCATAATCATGCATGTTTTCAGATCTAAATTATCACATAATAATCTGAAAAATTAGATTTAAATTGATCTAATCAAAATAAATTCTAATCTAGACAATTATGTAGAACTATTCTACAACTAGTCTAGTCATGCATCTATCATATCTCATATGATATTTAAAATTAAATAATTTTTATTTGCTGTTTATCAGATGTTATTATAACACTTATAATATCAGAAAACAGTAAATAAGAAGATCTAAAATATGATTTAATCATATTAAATCAAAGACATGCAAAACTATTCTATAGAACTATTCTATACTAGAACTAGTCATGCATATCTTCATGTTCTTAGATCCAAATCATTTAATTTTAATTTTCCTGATTTCAGATCTGATCACATCTCATGTGACATCTGAAATCACGTTATTTTTAATTAAAATAAAATTAAAAATCAGATCTAAACTATTTTTAGAACCATGGCTCTGATACCACTTGAAGGGAAATCCTGATTTCCCTGACCAGGTTCGTTCAGATCTGATCAGATCAAGAGATATATTTCAAAAATTTTTTCTCTTAGATCTGTATCAGATCAGGGATGCTTCAGATCTGATTCTTATTTATTTAATAAAAATTAAATGAAAAGGATAAATTAAATCACATTCAATTTACCTGAATAGGGTAATCCTATTACCCTGTTGATGATCCTGTTTGCAGCGGAAGGTTCTGGATCAAGCCACGCAAGCGCCTGGCCTCTACCGGTATCCACTCGGGCTGGATCTGGAGATCCTCTTCTTCTCTATCACGCCTCCAAAAATCAGATCTGGATCTGATCTGGAGGATCTTCAAAACTCCTTTTGAAGATCTGCAGTCGTTCTTCGCAGCAGCGCAGCCTTCTTGCTTTTGATCTCCTTTTCTTGATCTAAATCGCACCAATCCAAATCCAAAACACTTTTGGACGTGGAGAGCAAGGGGAGAATGAGAGTATGGCGTGGAGAAAGGGGAGAGAGGCAGCCTTGGGGCGTGGGAAGATTGCTTCTTGATTATTTTTTCACTTGGGCGCTGGGTCTCTTATATAGACTAAGCGTGATCCAAGTCATCTTCCTCCCAACCAATCACAACCCTTTGTGAAATCAGATCTAAATCTGATTGGTGGGATTAGAGTCCCCTGGATTCCTACTTGGAGAGTGCCTTGGACCAGTCAAACTGGATTCTTAGAAGAACTCTCATTGGAATCCTAAAGGGAGATGGAGTCCTTGTCCAACAAGGACTCCTAGGCGCCTCCTACTTGGGCTCACGCCACCCTTGGCGTGCGCCCTTCTCCTTGCCAGGTTCTGGCAGGGGGACAAGCCCCCACCAGCTCTCCAATAGGTGCATGACATGTGGTCAAAAGTCAAAGGGTGAATGGTCAACGTTTGACCAGTCAAAGGTAGACTTTTGACCAAAGTCAAAGAACAAGAAATGGCAGGTGACCAAAAATGGCAGGTAATGTCTTACAAATAAGACAACCTATTCTGACTTGGACAACCTCCAGTCAGACCATAAGAAGGACTTCTGTTTGAGCACAAACTCCTTTGGCTCAGACAGGACAACTTATTTATGATAGCAAAAGAAGAACGTTAGGTTCAATCGAGTGCTAGCACGATTTCCTTGAACCTAATTGAATCTCATTCAGATCAATTGAACTAGATATTAGTTCAATTGATGATCACCAGATTCAAACCCTTGTTTGTGTGACCCAGTTAGGTTCAGTTCTGTATGGTAATGGGATATGTCATGATCTCTATCATCGACATCATCGAAACTCCTTTCGATGGATCAGAACTCTTCTGATTCGAACAGCTAGAATGATCGATCATCTAAATCATTCTAATTGCTCCCAAAATCCACCAGTGACACCTAGCAGTATATGGTGGCAACCCATCAGAGCTGAATGCGAACCTCTTGGTGCAGCTACCTGTGTGATTCAGTTCTTCTATCTTGAGCCCCGATCAGATTAGGGTTAAGGTGAACTCGTCAAACCCTAGTCTCTGTCATATGATGTAATCATTCGATTCGAGTCCAATGTGAAAATCTAAATAGAAACTCTTTCTATTATTTCACTCTGCCATGGCCATGGGCTTCAGGACTTGATTCTCATGATCATCATAGGGCTACTCCTCTACCACCGAGGTAGATAGATCCCATCTTGATGCAATCCAGTTCCTACAATGAACATGTCACAGCCAACATACACCTCAGGGTTCCATATGGCTAGGAGACCGAGTAATGGTGTAGTCAAACTATAACACCCTCAAGGTGAACTGCCGATGCATCTCAGGTCAAAGAACCAGACACACTACTGCAGCATCGAGTCAGTCATTGACGAGAAGGTAGACTCCCTAATGACTACTCGAGGTGGTCACGCTCAGTGCCCTCGTTCTCTAACGAGTACCTGTACTCTCGCTCCGGTGTCTCCACACCGTAGACTCAAGACTCATCTACTAAAGAGAAGCGATCGTACACCAACCTTCCGGATCAATCACCATCCTCGTGATGATCCTATGGTCGGGAGCTGTTTATGAGTTAATAATGATTATTCATGTCTTAAATTTTCAACTCTTGAAAATATGAATTATCATTACCATTAACTCAAAGGATGTATCATAGACACTAAATACACATGTGTGATAGAAAATAACCCATTTATTAATTATAGTCAAAATTATAATTTTGCCCCTAGAAGTGTATTACAAGTGTCAGCCAATTCTGGCTTCTAGGGCACATATATCTAACACTTAATTCATGGCTATGCGGTCGAACTCGAAATTACTAGGTTGGTCAAATTAAAACTAATAAACCGAATGGTGTCTAAGGTAAATTTGGCACTTTGACCAGTGGTTTCTAATTGAAAGCTACTCGCATTGATTTGATCTTTGATGAGTTAATAGCATATCCCTTCCACTGATCTTACTTACCTGGCCATCTTGGTGAATTAGATTTTGATTAGATCACTTGGTGATTTAGACTCACCCATGTCAATTAAGTAAATTAGTTTGACTGATTTAGGTGCTCCTAATGCCAACCTAGATTAGATCCTTTTTTATCTGACTTTGTGAAGTCAGTAGAAGGATCAAAATTAGCTCACTGAATTTTTCTTTCTTCTTAAAATATATTAATTAAATTCTCTAAAACTATTAGATCCTTAAAAATAAAATAGTAATATAGATAACTAAATCATAGCCTTCCATTAAGTTGAGTGATAATGGGTTCATTAGTATAATGATCATTAGAGGCCCAAAGGCTTGGTGATTATTCACTAATAAAATTATTATTCATAAAATGATAATTTAGTTAAGTCTTTCTGAGGTGGTTAGGTTGGCCGACTAAAGTCGGACCTAATCATTTATTGGTTAGATAAGACCAAATATGATCATGTTAATGGTTGGACCTAACCGGACCTTTTCAGCGGAGGCCAAAGCCTACTAATTAGATCTCTGGGGCAAAATCAATATTACTAGTAGTTGTTTAGAGAAATAATTAATTTTGAATCTACCCATAGATGCACATGGATTGACCAGCCAAAGTTGGACTTATGTGTAGTCTATGTGGATTCTAGTACCCACTAAGAAATTAAAGTAATTCCATGAATTGAAGGTAGAGGCTATCAATTCATATAAAATAGTAGAATGACCTTTAGATTAAAGTTCAAGTCTTTATGATAATTAATTCATATACTAATTAGGCTTGATTTTTCTTTTTGTGCATAAATGGCCACTAACCTGTCGCTCCGATCATTGTTAGATAATGATAAATTAATAGGATCCAACTTTGATAGCTGGTATCGTAAGTAAAAATTATCCTAGAGTATGAGCGAATCTTTTTTATGGTAATGGATCTAGCACCTAAGGAGCTAGCTCTGAATGCTAGAGGAGAGGTACGAGATACTTACCATAACTGGGTCAACAACCGCACCACCATTTGGTGCATATTGTCGGCAGCAATGAATGACAAGCTTAGCCACAGGTTCAAAAATGCCCAGCCACAGAAGATGCTTTAAATATTGAACGACTCCTTTAGCATGCCTGACAATGTTGAAAGGTATAAAACAAGTTGTATCATTTTCAATGCTCGGATGAGGGATGAAGCCTCAGACATCGATCATATGTTGTACATGATCGAGATGATTGAGCGCCTTAGCAAGCTGGGCTTTCTCTTGTACAAGTAGCTCGATAAGGATGCGATCCTTAATTCCTTACCTAAGTCTTTCCTCCCTTTCCTTACTCATTTTAGAATGACAAAGCTTGCAGTCAACTACCATGGCTTGTTGGAGTTGCTGTAAAACTTTGAGAAGGATCACGAACTCCATAAGGAGACGATGAATGTAATGGGAGGGTCTTCTTCTGATCATCGACCCTTTAATAAAGGAAAGAAGAACAAGAAGGTGCAGCCAAATGCCAGGATGACTGCATAGGATCAAATCAAGAATCACAAGCCCGATCAAAGCCAGGTAGAGTGCTTCTTCTATAAGAAGCAGGGATACTGAAAAAGGAACTGTCCTCTGTACATTGCCTTTCAGGACCCGAACAGGCCAAGGAAGAAGCAAGTGATTGCTGGGCAAGGTAATTATATGGTAACACCTTGCAATTTTTTCTTATTTGATTCTATACTAGAAGCCCTTATCATATTTGTAATTCTATGCAGGACTTGCAGGTCAGTAGGAGATTTGATCAAGGCGAGAGGTTCTTTAATATTGAAGATGAAAGATAAGTTCTAATTCTAGCTTAGGAATCATGAACCTTATAATCAATTCAAATAAAGTTATTCTTAATGAATGTCATTTTTGTCCAACTTTCTTATTGAATGTTATTTCTGTAGGCCTTTTAGCCATGAATAGTTATGAAATATCAATAAAAAAAATTTTATAATGTTATTTTGAATGGTGTTATAATTTTTATTGGATGATTGAATAATGATATTTATTTATTAACTATGCCTATTAACGTGGTTCAATTCTCTGATAAACATCCTAGAATTAGTGATGCATCCAAAGTCTACCTTTAGCATTGTAGGCCAGGTTATATTAACAAGAATAGAATAAACAGGCTAGCTCAAGAAGGAATTCTTGAGGTTAGTGATTGTGAATCACTTTCGACCTATGAGTTCTATCTTCTTAGTAAGATGATCAAGTCATCTTTTACTGAAAAAGATGAACGAGCCATAGAACTCCTGAGTCTAGTACATTCAGATGTATGTAGACCCATGAACTCAAGTGCTAGAGGTGGATACTTCTACTTCATAACCTTCACGGATGACCTATCGAGGTATGGGTACGTCTATTTAATGAAGCATAAGTTGGAGTCATTTGAAATGTTCAAACTATTTTGAAATGAGGTAGAGAAGCAAACTAGAAAGAATATTAAAACTCTTTAGTCTGACCGACGGGGTGAGTATCTTTCTAATGAGTTTTTAACATATCTAGGAGAGAATAGAATTCTCTCCCAATGGACCCCTCGTGAAACACCATAACATAATGGTGTGTCTGAAAGGAGGAATCGGATCCTATTGGACATGGTTCGATCTATGATAGGATTTGCTGGTTTACCGATCTCCTTATGGGGATATACACTCGAGTCAACTTGTTACATTCTAAATAGGGTTCCGAGTAAATCTATTAATAAAACACCATATGAGATATGGATAGAGCGTAAGCCAGTGCTCTCACACCTTAGGGTCTGGGGGTGTCCAATTTATGTCAAATGTTTAATGATAGACAAGCTTGAACCTAGGTCTGATAAGTATAGTTTTATAGGTTATCCAAAAAAAACTAAAGGGTATTACTTCTACCTTGCTGATGAGCAAAAATTGTTTGTCAGCCTTAAGGTAGTCTTTTTAGAAAAGAAGTTCCTTGGTGAAAGAACTAATGCCTCTAAGGTCGAACTTGATGAAGTTCAACAGGTGGAAGAATAGACACAAGTTGTTGAACCTAAGCTGGATCTGATTAGATTAGACCCAAAGCCCATTGTAGATGCACGCTTAAGGCAATCTGGTAGAGTACCACATCAATCGGATAAATACTACGATCTCTTGGTCCCAGATGGAGATCCCATCAAACTGGATGAGAACGATGAGAACCCGATTACCTACATGGATGCAATGCAGAGACCAGACTCTAAGAAATGGCTTGAGGCCATAAAATCTAAAATAAAGTTCAAGAAAATCAACGACGTATGGACATTAGTTGACCCATCCGAAGGGGTTAAACCAATAGGGTGTAAATGGGTCTTCAAAAGAAAAAAGAGCGTAGATGGAAAGATGGAGACCTATAAAGTCCATCTGATTGCCAAGACGTATCACCAACGTTATGGTATTGACTACGATGAGACATTCTCTCCTGTGGCAATGCTCAAATCCATTCGGATTATGCTTATCATAGATGCCCATCTGGACTATGAAATCTGGTAGATGGATGTGAAAATAGCTTTCTTGAATGAAGAGCTGGATGAAGAGGTGTATATGATACAGCCTAAAGGATTCACATCCATAGATGAGTCTAAGGTGTGTAGGCTTCAGAGGTCCATTTATGGATTGAAGCAAGCATCTAGGAGCTGAAACATATGATTTGATAAAACAATCAAAATATATGGCTTCGTTAAGAATGAAGAGGAGCCCTGCATATACAAGTGGGCAAATAGTCCAGCAATTATATTCCTAGTATTGTATGTGGATGATATTTTTTTAATCGAAAATGATGTCTCTGCATTATAAGGAATAAAGATCTGGCTGTCATCATAGTTCTCATAAAAAATTTGGGAGAAGCTTCCTATATCTTAGAGATAAAGATCTATAGAGATAGATCTAAAAGGTTACTTGGATTATCTCAATCTACGTACATTGATACTGTGCTGAAATGATTCAATATGGAGAATTCCAAGAAAGGCTATCTACTGATAGGCCATAAAATTTTTCTTTCAAAGAGGGATTGTCTGACAACACCTCTAGAAAGAAAGTGTATGAGTAGAATACCATATGCTTCAATAATGGATTCTATCATGTACGCCATGACATATACATGACCAGATGTGGCATACTCACTAGGGATAGTGAGTAAATACCAATCTGATTCAGGGAAGAATCACTAGAAGGTTGTTAAAACCATCCTAAAGTATTTAAGAAATACTAAGGACCAGTGGTTTCTATATGGTGAATCGAACTTGAAACTTATAAGATTAATAGACTCTAGTTTCTAGTCTGATCATGATGATAGCAAGAGTGTATCGGAATATATATTCACTCTTAATAGTGGGACTGTCTGTTGGAAGAGTTTCAAGCAGCACACTATGGTCGATTCAGTTTGCGAGGCAGAGTATGTCGCTGTATCAGATGCCGCCAATGAAGTAGTGTGGCTGAGAAAATTCATCACCAAGCTTGGAGTAGCACCCTTCCTTAATGGTTCAGTTCTACTCTATTACGACAGCTCTAGAGCCATTGCTCAGACGAAGAAATCGAAGGCACACCAGTAGATGAAGCATATTCTGCGCTGCTATCACCTTGTCCGAGAGATCATAGATCGAGGTGATGTCGACCTTCAAAAGATCAACAGGAAGAAAAATATGGCTGATCCATTCACTAAAGCTATTGCGGTGAAGGAATTCAATGACTTCAAGTCAAAGATAGGTAGTAGAGACTATACCGATTGGCTTTAGTCTAAGTGGGAGATTGTTGAAAATATATTCCAAAGTCAATCATCAGTCTATTGATAGTTGAGCTATACTTTTATAATTATATATAAATTATTAATTAATAAAAATTATTTTGATATTTTTTATCATAAATTTTTTTTTGTCTTCTAATGATCTCTTGTGTTGTGATAAAGTTCTTAGGACTATCTAGATTCAACAAAGGTGGATTTATCATTTAGTCTTTAAAGTAGTTCACGATCAAATGATACGTTATTACTTAAGATGACAATGTTTACCGAGTATAGGTCATTATGTGCCATATAGGTTTGTTATCCTCATAACCAAGGAGGGTTGAGACAATGGTATGGCATGCAAGTGAGATGTATGGGTATATCTGCACTAAACGTGACCAACATCGAAGCTTTTCTCCTATCAAGATTAGCTTCGATGAAATATAGGTATAAGTGTTCCTCCGACCTGAGATCACCATGGTGACTTTCAAGCAACTCACTATGCTTTGGTGCCGGACTATCTAAATTTCTAATTCAGTGATCAAAGGTTTTTGGGCACCGTCAAGTACTTGAGGAGTTGGTGCGTGTATCAAGATGGGATTAACCACTCCTGATTTTAGGAGCTATGTTCAATTATGTTTCAATTTAGCAAAGCCTTGGTCAGGATAGTCTTAGTGAGAAGTTACGAACTAATTGCTTTGAGACATGACATGGATGTATTTTCTAGGGTTGACAATCCAACCCTGAGTCATCTATTACATAGAGGTCATAGAGATGAATTATACGATAATCATATTTGCGTAGGTTCTGATTATTACGATTATGACTATTCAACTTATCCAGACATCAGGTATCATTGCTAGATGGTCACTTTGATTAGTACCAAAAGTAGTTCTTGTACTATCGGCTTAGATTCGAACCTGCGGAGTCACACACACTAGAGGTTTCTACCTAATCTATTGGTTATGATCAAGAGTCCAATTGGACTGGGACTCTTCGACCAAATATCCTATAGCATTAGGACACTGAGTCCTATTATTCTAGAACTCTTTGATCAAGAGTATGAACTCTATGATCGTAAGTTTCATTCATTTCGAACACTAGGGTCAATAGTCCTACTGGACTGGGACTCTTTGATTAGGGTTTCATACCGATGAACTCTTTTGCCCGGTGACCTACCAAATTTGGACTCTAATTTTATGAGAAGTTTTATTAGTGATTTGATCACTAATTAACTCAATTTGATTGAGTAATTATTTTTGGTTCAAGTCCAATTGAATTAGGTTCAGTTGGGTTTGACTCGATTAGATCACGAGTTGACCTAATTACTGAGGAGTTTTGAACCCTTATTTGATCAATTCCTAATTTTTTTGGGATCTAATTGAGCCTAATTAAGCCTAAGTATATTGGATTTAATTTATTCTAATTGTACCTAACCAATTTTGATTGGGTTGGTTCAGTTGGTTGAAGTTTAGAATTCAAAGACTTGTTTGACCGGTCTTCCCATGCGCCACATTTAAACACCACATCCCATTTAAATTCTTAATTAATTCTCTCATACCATTTTTCCCATGCACATAAGAGGTTTTGACTGGCCTTTTCTCATCCTCAAGGGATAAGTTATGGTTAGTTTCCATTCAAATTCAAAAAGAGTTTGAATTTGGATCAGCAACAATAATATCTTATCCCTGCACCATCTAAACTTTTGTGCACCTATTATCTCCACATGAAAGGGATTTCTTGTGTACTTTTCCTTGCTGAAGAGTGGCTGCACGAATCCTTTCTATGTCCCAATTAAGTTTAATTTTAGTTGGTTGAAGTTTTGGATTAAAATGAGATTTCAATTCAAAACTAGCAACCAATTTGTTCTCATCTTCCCACGCGTATGTGACACTATTTGGCGAAAAATAAAAAGGGGAGATTTTTGGGATACGCAAAATAAATCTAAAAGTAAGTAGAGGACTTCTATGAGCCTCTGTGTGCATGAGAAAAAAAATTTAAAATTCTCGTGAGAAGAAAAATTAGAGAGGGGCTAGCGCAGGATTTTCATTAAGTGCAGCCCTAGGTATTTGACCTAGGATTCGAAAAGAGATTGCATGAGCTACGAGCGTCCAAAGCCCACAAAACTTTAGAGAGAACCTCCTCTGCCTCTCTACTATGTCTACTAGTGACTTAGAGTGTCCATGAAGTCCATAGATAAAGATTGAAGTCGTTCAATCAAAATAGCACCTGAAGCATTTCGACGTCGAGCTAGCACTCGTGGGGAGCCAATCAGGACCAAGAACCTTGTCTGGATGATCTGCAAAGGCCAGACATTTGTATGGCTGCATCATGACCAGCGGACCTCCTTGACAATGATCAGATCATGGTGATTAACTACCCATGAAAAGATATTATATTTTGAACACATAGATGTAGTAGATAGTTTACTGCATAGTTTTATTTTTCATATCTATATGAATGCATGCATATTATGTTTAGATCCTTAGTGTAGAGTTTAATATTCTGATATAATCAGTAGATAATTAACTAAATTAATTTTTTTCACTATATTTTGGTTATTTTTGAAAAAATTTTCAAAAGTAACATTGCAAACCATACACTATTTTCTTTTACGAAGGTCGAGTAGGTTAGGACTGGAGGGCTATAGAGTGGTGTAGAGACCAGACAAGGAACACTGGAGTGCTGCAGTAGTGATCCCTGGAGACATAGGGCTCAAAAAGGCTCGGTGATGCAGCAGTCTAGGGAGGTATCTTAGGGAGAGCTAGGAGGTCTCAAGGAGTGCCATGGGCTTCTCAGAGAGATCAGGAGCAAGTCTCAAGGAGAGCCAAGGGGTCTCAGGGAGTGCCAGGGGCATTTAGCATCTGAAAGTATCTTAGATCAGGTTTCTTCTATAGGAGCCCTAAGGAGAGTTGCAGTTCAATGGAGGACGGTTTGTGTATAGCAAAAGAGGATCCGGATATCTATGAGAAGGTGATGTAGAGATGAGGCAGGGAGCACTAGAGTACTATAGTAGCACTACTCTAGAGGCACAGAAGCTGAGAGAGGCTCGGCAGTACAGTAGTCGAGGGAGGTATCTCAGTAAAGAGTGTCAGGAGGCATCTCAGGGAGATCTAGAATAGGTCTTAGGGAGTGCTAGGGAGTCTCATGAGCCTCGGAATGAAATAGGTGGGTCTGAGCCTCAGGATGAAATAGCCGAGGATAGAATTTGAGCAGTAGTTCCTCTGGGTACTGAAGCGATGGTTGGTGCAAAGGTGGAAGAGGAGAAGTGCTAGAATGAAATTTTCTAGGGTTTAGTCATTGGATTCAGAAGAGTTGGATGAGCTCTTATGTTCGTATTGCCATCGACAACATCCCAGGCATCACCTAGCTCTGGTACCACATTGTAGACCCATGATATCACTCGAACGCCAATCATCCTTGACATCACAAGCATCGATATCATGTTGTGGAAGCCCTTGATCTTTATCATGGATTAGAAGAAACCTATGGCATTCTCTATGGGCAGCAAACCATAGATCCAATACTTAGATCTATGCTGGGGCACCTCCCTCCTTGGGCTTGAGGGAGGCACCCCCTTGTTAGATATATGTGCCCTAGAAGCCAAAATTGGCTGACACTTGTAATACACTTCTAGGGGCAAAATTATAATTTTGACTAATATCAATAAAATGAGTTATTTTCTATCACATATATGTATTTAGTATCTGTGACACATCCTTTAAGTTAATGATAATGATAATTCATATTTTCAAGAGTTGAAAATTTAAGACATGAATAATCATTGTTAACTCATAAAATGCTCCCGACCATAGGATCATCACGAGGATGGTGATTGATCTGGAAGGTTGGTGTACAATTGCTTCTCTTTAGTAGAAGAGTCTTGAGTCTATAGTGTGGAGACACCAGAGTGAGAGTACAGATACTCATTAGAGAACGAGGGCACTGAGCATGACCACCTCGAGTAGTCATTAGGGAGTCTACCTTCTCGTCAATGACTGACTCGATGCTGCAGTAGTGTGTCTGATTCTTTGACCTAAGGTGCATCGGTAGTTCACCTTGAGGGTGTTATAGTTTGACTACACCATTACTTGATCTCCTAGCCATTCGAAACCCTGAGGTGTATGTTGGCTATAGCATGTTCATTGTAGGAACTGGATGGCATCAAGATGGAATCTATCTACCTCGGTGGTAGAGGAGCAGCCCTATGATGATCATGAGAATCAAGTCTAGAATATCCATGGCCATGGCAGAGTGAAATAATAGAAAGAGTTTCTATTTAGATTTTCACATCGGACTCGAATCGAATGATTACATCATATGATAGAAACTAGGGTTTGACGAGTTTACCTTAACCCTAATCTAATCGAGGCTCAAGATAGAAGAACTTAATCACATAGGTAGCTGCACCAAGAGGTTCACATTCAGCTCTGATGGGTTGCCACCATATACTGCTAGGTGTCACTGGTGGATTTTGGGAGCAATTAGAATGATTTAGATGATCGATCATTCTAGCTGTTCGAATCAGAAGAGTTCTGATCCATCGAAAGGAGTTTCGATGATGTCGATGATAGAGATCATGACATATCCCATTACCATACAGAACTGAACCTAACTGGGTCACACAAACAAGGGTTTGAATCTGGTGATCATCAATTGAACTGATCCAGTTCAATTGATCTGAATGAGATTCAATTAGGTTCAAGGAAATCGTGCCAGCACTCGATTGAACCTAACGTTCTTCTTTTGCTATCATAAATTAGTTGTCCTGACTGAGCCAAAGGAGTTTGTGCTCAATCAGAGGCCTTCATATGGTTTGACTGGAGGTTGTCCAAGGTCAGAAAAAAGGTTGTCTTATTTTGTAAGACATTACCTACCATTTTTGGTCACCTGCCATTTCTTGTTCTTTGACTTTGGTCAAAAGTCTACCTTTGACTGGTCAAATGTTGACCATTGACACTTTGACTTTTGACCACATGTCATGCACCTATTGGAGAGCTGGTGGGGGCTTGTCCCCCTGCCAGAACTTGGCAAGGAAGAGGGCGCACGCCACCCTTGGCGTGTGCCCAAGTTGGAGGCGCCTAGGAGTCCTTGTTGGACAAAGACTCCATCTCCTTTTTGGATTCCAATTAGAGTTCTCCTAAGAACCAACTTTGACTGGTCTTAGGCACCCTCTAAGGAGGAATCCAGGGGACTCTATTCTCACCAATCAGATTTAGATCTAATTTCACAAAGAGTTGTGATTGGTTGGGAAGAAGAGGAGTTGGATCACGCTTAGTCTATAAATAAGACCCTGCATCCAACTCAAAAAAAAAAAAAAAAAAAAGTTTGAAAAATTCAAACCCCACGCCCCAAGGCTGCCTCTTCCCTCTTCCTCCATGCCAAACCACCTTCTCCCTCTCCTCTCCATGTCCAAAAGGAGTTTTGGATTTTTGGTTGGTGCGATCCAGATCAAAGAAAGGCGATTAAAAGCTAGAAGGCTGCGCTACTGCAAAGGACGACTGCTGATCTTCAAAAAGAGTTTTGAAGATCCTCCAGATTAGATTCAGATTTGATTCCTGGAGATGTGATAGAGAAGAAGAGGATCTTCAGATCTAGCCCGAGTGGATATCGATAGAGACCAAGCGCTTGCGTGGCTAGATCCAGAACCTTCCGCTGCATACAGGATCATCAATGGGTAATTGGATTACCCAAATTAGATAAATTAAATTTGATTTAATTTATCCTTATTTTATTTTTTTATTAAAATAATAAGAATCAGATCTAAAACATCCTAGATCTAATACAGATCAAAGAGAAAAATTTTTGAAATATATCTCTTGATCTGATCAGATCTAAACGAACCTGGATCGAAAAATCAGGATTTTCCTTCAACTGGTATCAGAGCCAGGTTCTAAATTATTTAGATCTGATTTTAAATTTATTTTAATTAAAAAATAAGTGATTTTAGATGTCACATGAGATGTGATCAGATCTGAAATCAGAAAAAATTAAAATTAAATGATTTGGATCTAAGATTAGGAAATATGCATGACTAGTTCTAAAATAGAATAGTTCTATAGAATAGTCTTGCATGTTTTTGATTTAATCTGATTAAATCATATTTTAGATCCTTTTATTTACTATTTTTTGATATTATAAGTGTTATAATAACATCTAAAAAATAGCAAATAAAATTATTTAATTTTAAACATCATATGAGATATGATTGATGCATGTCTAGACTAGTTGTAGAATAGTTCTACATAATTGTCTAGATTAGAATTTATTTTGATTAGATCAATTTAAATCTAATTTTTTAGATTATTATGAGATAATTTAGATCTAAAAATATGCATGATTTGATACATGAGATGTATGCAAAATATGCCATGTTTAGATCTGATTTGTATATGAGATATATGTTATAGATCTAAAACTATTTTATAGTATTGCATGTTCCTGATTAAGGCATTCCTCTTGGCCGTCCGATCATAAGAACGAAGAAGGGTTTAAAGGCCCTCTCTTCCCATTCAATGGGGTGTTCTTATGATGTGTAGGGGTGCTGCGTGTTCGTCCTTAATCACAAACCCAAAACTTATTTTCTGCAAAACCCTAGATCCTGAAATCCTAAGATTTATTGTGCATATTTTGTTTATGAACCCTAGTTAATTAAAAATTAAGATTATGGAATATCAATTAGGTCTAAAATTGAGAATTTTAGATCTAAGACATATTCATAATACTGGGTTCGGTCTTGGGTAGCTTAATTAGGTCTAAGCGGTTGATCAAATCGAATCAAGAGTTGGTTAGATGGGATCAACAATGCTTAAATTGACTGACCTAATAGGATTAAGTCTGGGTCAAGATCGAGTCACGATCAAGCAAGACCTAATTAGGCTCAGAGGTTAGAGTCTGGATTGTAGGCTAACCCAATTGATTCTGGCTCAATAATTTGGTGTCTAAGATAAGTTTGGCACATACGACCGACTGGTTTTTAGTTGGAAGCTACTCGACCTGAATGCATTCTTGTACGAGTTAATGGCATATTCCTTCCACCGATCTCACTTACCTGGCCATATCTATTGACACAGTTCTGATCTGAGGTGGTCAATAATCCGAGCTAACCCATGCCACTAGGTTAGTCATAATTGTTATGACTATGACAAGTCTAGTTTAATGAGATCTGAATCAATTCTCCTTAAGAAAAGATTAAGTCTGAGGTCTTCCACCATTGTAGATGTGCGGGCCCTTCCCGGGGTTGATTGTTCTCGGCTGGATACAGTGGCTCAGTTGCACCAGAAAGATGCAACCATGTCTATTAGGCATTAGATGCTATGGACTGGAGGATGAGTTGGGCTCAATATTTCGAATACAGTGAGAGACTCAATTAGGAACCCAGTCTATGCAAATGGTGGGTCTGACTTAACTAAGGAGTGGATCAATATTTCGGATACGGTGAGATTCATGAATTAGAGACCATGTTTGGGTGCACCATGATTAGAGAATCATTGAACAAGAGTTGTTCACTCATTGGCTAACCCATCACCAATAACTGTTAGGTGAGGTGATGAGTCAGTTGGTGAGACCGCACCACCCACTAGAAATCATTAATCATGAAGATTTTCACATCTCTACAGAGGGAGTGTAGGGATTTGAGAAAATAGTGGAAGCTAATTTGTTTAAAAATAAAATTCCTAAACAAATTGGTCAAGTCAAAATTATAATATCTAACTAGAATCTTTGATTCTCTAAAGGAAAATGTCTGCATCCAATCCATTGGCATGTATCTTGGACACACATAGACTGACTGGATCCAATAATAAAGATTGGCTCAGGAACTACAAAATAGTTTTGGGTTCTGAGAAGTTCACCCATGTACTAGACCAGGACCCTCCCATCTTACCAGCCCGTCCATCCATTGAACAGAGAGCATCTCTGGAGAAATGGATAGATGAAGATAATAAGGCCAGATATTACATGTTGGGCTCGATGTCTGATGAGCTCCAGCGCCAACATGAAGATATCGGAACTGCTCGCCAAATGTGGCTCACCTACAGAAGATGTTTGGTGAACAGAGTCACGCTGCCAAGTATCAAATCACGAAATAACTTTTTAAGGCTAAGATGCGTGATGGGCAGTCAGTCCAAGATCACTATCTGACAATGATCAAGGACATGGAAGAGCTTGAGAAGCTCGGTATGAAGTTAGACTTGGACCTACAGAATGATATTATTTTGCAATCCTTGACCGATGCATACGGGCAATTCATCATGAATTACCACATGCACAAACTTCAAAATTCCTTGGCCGAATTAATGAATATGCTGGTTACCGCTGAGCTTTCTATGAAAGGTTCTAAAGGCTCAGTTCTTGCTATAGAATGGACTTCTTCCAAAAGAAAGTCTTATGGAAAGAAAAAGAAGTCTTCGAAAAAGCAGAAGGTGGAAGGAGCAAAGAAGAAGAAGGCAGAACCAAAGAAAAAGGCCGATGTCAAAGGAAAGTATTTTCATTGCAACAGCGACGGCCATTGGAAGTGGAACTGCCCTACTTACCTGGCCACCCTGAAGAACAAGAAGGAAGGTCCTTCTGGAGGTATGCTCGTTATTGAGTCTAACCTTACGGTTTCTTCTGCATCCAGTTGGATGCTTGACTCTGGTTCTAGTGCTCATCTGTGCACTTCCAAGCAGGGTCTTGAGGATAGCAGGAGGTTGAGGGATGGAGACATGATCCTACGCGTCGGTAATGGAGCAAGAGTGCTGCAGTAGCCATGGGAACATATCCTCTTTTACCACTGGTTTAGATTAGTTTTGAAAGACTGTTATTATGTGCCTGCAGCTACCAGGAATTTGATTTCTGTTTTATGCTTAGCATAAGAAGGCTATGTGATTACCTTCTTTAAGGACCATTGTAACATTCTTTATGAAAAAAATAAAATTGCAAATGGTTTCCATATTAATGGTCTTTATCAGCTACATATTGATGTACCTATTCTAACTATCGAGCAAAACATGAATGCCAAATGACCTAGGGATAGTCCAAATGACAGATATCTATGGCACTTGAGATTAGGTCATATAGCAGAAGATAGGATCAACAAATTGGAGAAAAATGGACTATTGAGTCCACTGACTTTCGAGTCATATCCAACTTGTGAATCCTGCCTTCAAGGCAAAATGACCAAACTTTCTTTTGTTGGACATGGGGAGAGGGCCACAGATCTCCTTGCCCTAGTACATACAGATGTGTGCGGCCCATTTGATGTGTCGGCTTGAGGCAATTTTGTCTACTTCATTACCTTTACCGATGATTTGTCTAGGTATGGATATGTGTATCTTATGAGACACAAGTCTGAAGCTTTTGAAAAGTTCAAAGAATTCAGACATGAAGTAGAAAAATAAACTAAAAAACCCATTAAGATTCTTCGATCAGATGAGGAGGTGAATACCTTAGCCGAGAATTCCTAGACTATCTAAAGGAAAATGGCATAGTCTCTC
>QRFJ01003136.1:0-82813 GCA_006176705.1 Cocos nucifera | reverse complement strand
AATTTATTTTAATTAAAAAATAAAGTGATTTTAGATGTCACATGAGATGTGATCAGATCTGAAATCAGAAAAAATTAAAATTAAATGATTTGGATCTAAGATTAGAAGATATGCATGACTAGTTCTAGAATAGAATAGTTCTATAGAATAGTCTTTGCATGTTTTGATTTAATCTGATTAAATCATATTTTAGATCTTTTTATTTACTATTTTTTGATATTATAAGTGTTATAATAACATCTAAAAAATAGCAAATAAAAAATTTAATTTTAAATATCATATGAGATATGATTGATGCATGTCTAGACTAGTTGTAGAATAGTTCTACATAATTATCTAGATTAGAATTTATTTTGATTAGATCAATTTAAATCTAATTTTTTAGATTATTATGAGATAATTTAGATCTGAAAACATGCATGATTATGATACATGAGATGTATGCAAAATATGCCATGATTAGATCTACTTTATATATGAGATATATGATATAGATCTGATATTGTTTTGTAGTATTGAATGTTCCTGATTAAGGCGTTCCTCTTGGCCGTCCGGTCATAAGAATGAAGAAGGGTTTAAAGGCCCTCTCTTCCATTCGATGGGGTGTTCTTATGATGTGTAGGGGTGCTGCGTGTTCGTCCTTAATCAGAAACCCAAAACTTACTTTCTGCAAAACCCTAGATCCTGAAACCCTAGGATTTATTGTGCATATTTTGTTTATGAACCCTACTTAATTAAGAATTAAGTTTATGGAATATTAATTAGGTCTAAAATTGAGAATTTCAGATCTAAGACATATTCATAATACTGGGTTCGGGCTTGGGTAGCTCAATTAGGTCTAAGCGGTTGATCAAACCGAATCAAGAGTTGGTTAGATGGGATCAACAATGCTTAAATTGACCAGCCTAATAGGATTAAGTCTGGGTCAAGATCGAGTCACGATCAAGCAAGACCTAATTAGGCTCAGAGGTTAGAGTCTGGATTGTAGGCTAACCCAATTGGTTCTGACTCAACAATTTGGTGTCTAAGGTAAGTTTGGCATAGACGACCGACTGGTTTTTAATTGGAAGCTACTCGACCTGAATGCGTTCTTGTACGAGTTAATGGCATATTCCTTCCACCGGTCTCACTTACCTGGCCATATCTGTTGACACAGTTCTGATCTGAGGTGGTCAATAATCCGAGCTAACCCATGCCACTAGGTTAGTCATAATTGTTATGACTAAGCCAAGTCTAGTTTAATGAGACCTGAATCAATTCTTCCCTAAGAAAAGATTAAGTCTGAGGTCTTCCACCATTGTAGATGTGCGGGCCCTTCCCGGGGTTGATTGTTCTCGGCTGGATACAGTGGCTCAGTTGCACCGGAAAAGATGCAACCATGTCTATTAGGCATTGGATGCTATGGGCTGGAGGATGAGTTGGGCTCAATATTTTGGATACGGTGAGAGACTCAATTAGGAACCCAGTCTATGCAAATGGTGGGTCTGACTTAACTAAGGAGTGGATCAATATTTCGGATACGGTGAGATTCATGAATTAGAGACCAAGTTTGGGTGCACCATGATTAGAGAATCATTGAACAAGAGTTGTTCACTCATTGGCTAACCCATCACCAATAACTGTTAGGTGAGGTGATGAGTCAGTTGGTGAGACCGCACCACCCACTAGAAATCATTAATCATGGAGATTTTCGCATCTCTACAGAGGGAGTGTAGGGATCCGAGAAAATAGTGGGAGCTAATTTGTTTAAAAATAAAATCCCTAAACAAATTGGTCAAGTCAAAATTACAGTATCTAACTAGAATCTTTGACTCTCTACAGGAAAATGTCTGCGTCCAACCCATTGGCACGTATCCTGGACACACATAGACTGACTGGACCCAATTATAAAGATTGGCTCAGGAACTACAAAATTGTTTTGGGTTTTGAGAAGTTAACCCATGTTTTGGACCAGGACCCTCCCACCTTACCAGCCCGTCCATCCACTGAACAGAGAGCGTCTCTGGAAAAATGGATTGACGAAGATAATAAGGCCAGATATTACATGTTGGGCTCGATGTCTGATGAGCTCCAGCGCCAACATGAAGATATCGGGACTGCTCGCCAAATGTTGGCTCACCTGCAGGAGATGTTTGGTGAACAGAGTCGCGCAGCCAAATATCAAGTCACAAAATGACTTTTTAAGGCTAAGATGCGTGATGGGCAGTCAGTCCAAGATCACTGTCTGACAATGATCAAGGACATGGAAGAGCTTGAGAAGCTCGGTGTGAAGTTGGACTTGGACCTGCAGAATGATATTATTCTGCAATCCTTGACTGATGCATATGGGCAATTCATCATGAATTACCACATGCATAAACTTCAAAATTCCTTGGCCGAGTTAATGAATATGCTGGTTACCGCTGAGCTTTCTATGAAAGGTTCTAAAGGCTCAGTTCTTGCTATGGAACGGACTTCTTCCAAAAGAAAGTCTTATGGAAAGAAAAAGAAGTCTGTGAAAAAAGCAAAAGGTGGAAGGATCAAAGAAGAAGAAGGCAGAATCCGAAGAAAAAGGCCGATGGCAAAGGAAAGTGTTTCCATTGCAACAGCGACGGCCATTGGAAGCGGAACTGCCCTACTTACCTGGCCACCCTGAAGAACAAGAAGGAAGGTCCTTCTGGAGGTATGCTCGTTATTGAGTCTAACCTTACGGTTTCTTCTGCATCCAGTTGGGTGCTTGACTCTGGTTCTAGTGCTCATCTGTGCACTTCTATGCAGGGTCTTGAGGATAGCAGGAGGCTGAGGGATGGAGACATGATCCTACGCATCGGTAATGGAGCAAGAGTTGCTGCAGTAGCCGTGGGAACATACCCTCTTCGATTACCATCTGGTTTAGACTTAGTTTTGAAAAGACTGTTATTATGTGCCTGCAGCTAGCAGGAATTTGATTTCTGTTTCATGCTTAGCACAAGAAGGCTTATGTGATTACCTTCTTTAAGGACCATTGTAACATTCTTTATGAAAGAAATAAAATTGCAAATGGTTTCCTTATTAATGGTCTTTATCAGCTACATATTGATGTACCTATTCTAACTATCGAGCAAAACGTGAATGCCAAACGACCTAGGGATAGTCCAAACGATAGATATCTATGGCACCTGAGATTAGGTCATATAGCAGAAGATAGGATCAACAAATTGGAGAAAAATGGGCTATTGAGTCCATTGACTTTCGAGTCATATCCAACTTGTGAATCTTGTCTTCAAGGCAAAATGACTAAACTCCCTTTTGTTGGACATGGGGAGAGGGCCACAGATCTCCTTGCCCTAGTACATACTGATGTGTGCGGCCCATTTGATGTGCCGGCTAGAGGCAATTTTGTCTACTTCATTACCTTTACCGATGATCTGTCTAGGTATGGGTATGTGTATCTTATGAGACACAAGTCTGAAGCTTTTGAAAAGTTCAAAGAATTCAGACATGAAGTAGAAAAACAAACTGAAAAACCCATTAAGGTTCTTCGATCAGATCGAGGAGGTGAATACCTTAGCCGGGAATTCCTAGACTATCTCAAGGAAAATGGCATAGTCTCTCAATGGACTCCACCAGGAACACCTCAACTCAACGGGATTTCAGAACGGAGAAATCGGACTCTATTGGATATGGTTCGATCCATGATGAGCTTCACAGACCTCCCTGATTTTCTTTGGGGACACTCATTGTTAACTTCAATTTATCTACTGAATAGGGTTCCCTCTAAAATCCGTTCCTACCACACCGTATGAGATATGGCACGGTAAGAAACCAAGTCTGAGTCATCTCAGAATTTGGGGTTGTCCGGCTCATGTCAAAAGACAACAAGCGGACAAGTTAGAGTTTAGGTCCTTTAGAGCTCGATTCATAGGATATCCTAAAGAGTCATTAGGATACTATTTCTACATTCCAGAAGACCACAATGTGATTGTGAGTCGACATGCCATCTTTCTTGAAAAATAGTTTATTCAAGATAGCGGCATTGGAAAGCAGATTAAGCTTGATGAGAAAGTCTCACAAGTACAGAACGAGCTAAGGACCAATTGGAACCAAATCAGGTTGAGCCAATAAGAACACTACCTCCTCCACCTCGTAGATCGGAAAGAGTTTCCCGTCCCCCTGAAAGATACTTAGGTATTATTTCAGAGGAAGTAGAGGAAATGTTCCTCATAGGTAATGGTGCTCATGGTGATGATCCCAAAACCTACAACGAGGCGATATCAGATATCGACTCCGAGAAATGGCTAGAGGCAATGCAGTCAGAAATTGACTCGATGCACTCAAACCAAGTCTGGACCTTGGTAGATCCACCAGAAGGTATAGTACCTATTGGGTGTAAATGGATCTTCAAGAGAAAGATTGGTGCAGATGGGAATGTGGAGACATTCAAGGCTAGACTAGTGGCAAAAGGTTATAGTCAACGCGAAGGCATTGACTATCAGGATACCTTTTCCCAGTGGCTATGCTAAAATCCATCCGCACATTGCTTGCCATTGCAGCCTATTTCGATTATGAAATATGGCAAATGGACGTGAAAATGACATTCTTAAATGGATATCTTGAGGAAGATATCTATATGGAACAGCCGCTAGGTTTCACATCCAGTGATACTGATCACAAGGTTTGCAAGCTGCAAAGGTCCATATATGGACTTAAGCAAGCATCTCGGAGCTGGAACACTCGTTTCAATGATGTGATCAAAAAGTTTGGTTTCATCAAAAATGAAGAGGAACCATGTGTTTTCAAAAAGGGTCAGTGGGAGCGCTGTTGTCTTCCTCGTATTGTACGTGGATGACATCCTCCTTATTGGGAATGATATTCCCATGTTGACATCAGTCAAGATTATGGTTGTCCAAGGAATTCTCCATGAAAGACCTAGGTGAAGCATCCTTTATTCTAGGAATTAAGGTCTATAGGGATAGACCGAATAGGATGCTAGGACTTTCACAGAAGATGTACATAGAGAAAGTACTAAAGAGGTTTAGTATGGAAAACTCTAAGAGGGGATTAATACCCTTCAGACATGGTATTCATCTTTCCAAGAAGATGTGCCCCAGCACACCTGAGGAAATAGAATGCATGAGCAAGATCCCTTATGCTTCTGCAATAGGGAGCCTCATGTATGCCATGCTATGTACACGACCTGATATAGCCCATGCTGTGAGTGTCACAAGCAGATATCAGTCAAATCCAGGTGAAGAACACTGGACTTCTGTGAAATGTATCCTTAAGTACTTGAGAAGAACTAAGGATATGATGTTGGTCTTTGGTAATGGAGAACTCCAAGTCCAGGGATACACAGACTCGGATTTCATGTCCGATATAGATGATCGAAAGTCGACATCTGGAAGTCTGTTTGTGTGCAATGGTGGTGCTGTCAGCTGGAAGAGTTCCAAGCAAACTGGTGATAGCAGATTCCACCATGGAAGCAGAATATATAGCTGCATCAGAGGCTGCGAAGGAAGCATTCTGGTACAAGAAGTTTGCTGCAGAAATTGGAGTAATGCCATCAGATGCCATTCCTCTATTACTGCGACAACAATGGCGCCATAGCCCTTGCTAAGGAGCCGAGGTCTCACCAGAAATCCAAGCACATTGAGCGGCGATACCACCTCATCCGTGATTACCTCGAGAAGGGTTATGTCGAGGTTCAAGAGAGTCAACTCCGCAGATAATGTGGCAGACCCACTTACAAAGCCGTTGGGCCAGCAGAAGATCGAAGCCCACCTTGAGAAGATCGGACTTAGACTTGTAGCCAATTGGCTTTAGGACAAGTGGGAGATTGTTAGATATATGTGCCCTAGAAGCCAGAATTGGCTGACACTTGTAATACACTTGGAAATTCAAACCCCATGCCCCAAGGCTGCCTCTCCCCTCTTCCTCCATGCCAAACCACCTTCTCCCTCTCCTCTCCACATTCAAAAGGAGTTTTGGATTTTTGGTTGGTGCGATCCAGATCAAAGAAAGGCGATTGAAAGCTAGAAGGCTGCGCTGCTGCAAAGGACGACTGCTGATCTTCAAAAGAAGTTTTGAAGATCCTCCATATCAGATCCAGATCTGATTTCTGAAGATGTGATAGAGAAGAAGAGGATCTTCAGATCCAGTCCGAGTGGATATCGGTAGAGGCCAGGCGCTTGCATGGCTATATCCAGAACCTACCGCTGCATATAGGATCATCAATGGGTAATTGGATTATCCAAATCAGGTAAATTAAATTTGATTTAATTTATCCTTATTTTATTTTATTAAAATAATAAGAATCAAATCTGAAACATCCTAGATCTGATATGGATCAAAGAGGAAAATTTTTGAAATATATCTCTTGATCTGATCAGATCTGAACGAACCTGGATTGGAAAATCAGGATTTCCCTTCACCCCTCTCTAGGGCTTCTTCAAGAACCTAGGGCAACTACACTAGAGAGAAGAGAAGAAGAGAGAATTGAGGGAGAAAAGGTCTGTATTCCACAATATAAGAAAATTGTAATACAACCTTTGTATTTATACATAGCTAATAGGCCCGACCAAAAAACTTTCCTGGCTAATCCAATACATGAAAGTACTTGCCAAGCCCATGTGCACCCATGTCTCCCATGCTCTCATCCTCTAGATCTAGACCCAATCCATACATGAATTAGCCACCTTAAGACCTCTTGAATCAAGCCTTAAGACTCCTAGGATCAACCCACACCCTAGCCCAAAACAGACCCTCATGTAACTCTACCCGCGCACTGAGCCGGCTCAGTCTTAGCACTGAGCTGGCTTAGTTCCACTGGGTCGGCTTAGTCTGAAACTGAGCCGGCCCAATTCTATGTCATGCCAGCAATCCAAAATGCATAGCTCTAAGACTGAGTTGGCTAAGTTTCACTAGGTTGGCTCAGTCTGAAACTGAGCCGACCTAGTTCTATGCCGTGCCAGCAGTCCTAAACGTGCAGCTCTCTATTTTGCTTGTGCACTGAGACTTAGCTGACCCAGTTTTAGACTGAGCTGGTTAACCTATAGAAAATCTTCTTTCTATAGTCTTGATTTTTTAGCTTTCGTTTCTTGCTTCATCTTGAATACTAGATATCCGAAGCACCAACCAAGCTACTGGAAACCCTGGAGCCAACACCCTAACTCCTCCTCTGGCCTTCCAAGTCTTGGGAGCACCATAAATCCTCACAATCTCCACCTTGGTGCTTTCAAGCCTCGGAAAACCCCTTAAGACCTCTTCAGAGCTCCACCTATATCCAAAGTCCATCTGATGCTGCAAAAGCCAACTCTATCATCGAGTCCCTCGAGGCCAACCACACAATGCTACATTGCTGAGCCTATCGTTGCACCTCAAACACCGTCGCTACCCCTTCAAATCCTTTGCACTCTGCAGCCCTCTTCGAAGCCGTCTTGGATACCTCCACAACCTATGAGCACCTCTAAAACCTAAGAGCTCATCCAACTCTTTTGAATCCAGTGACTGAACCCTAGAAAATTCCATCCTAGTCATTCACTTCTACTCCTACACCAGCCATCACTTTAGTTGCATCCGAAGAACCATCCTCCACCTGAACCGTGACTCTTCCTGATGCTCCTATAGAAGAAATCTGATCCATGATACTCTCGACTGCCTAAGACCTTCTGGCACTCCCTGAGACCCCCTGGCTCTTCCTGAGACCTGCTCTCGATCTTCCTAAGATACCACTAACACTCTCTACTGAGATACACTCCTCAGCTGCTGCACCACCGAGCCTCTCTCAACCTCTATGTCTCTAGGATAGCACTCCTGCAACACTCCAGCGCTCCCTGACTCATCTCTACGCCGCTCTATAGCCATCCAGTCCTGACCTACTGGACCTTCATGGATCATCCATCTCCATCACTCCCAAGGCTTCATAAATCCATGCTCTAGTCGAACCACTGAATACATCTCCAACTACCTCCCCACTTTCCTGACACCAAAGAACGTATAGTCGCTTCTTCAGCCTTCCTTCGACCATTACCCCATGAAAAATCTCTTTTCAACAGCCCTACACTGCCTATCTTCCTAGAGAACCTTGATGCTCTCTGCTGAGATACCTTCCTTGGCTGCTGCATCATCGAGCCTCTCTCAGTCCTGCATCTCTAGGAAAATGCTACTACTGCACTCTAGCGCTCCCTGCTTGTCACATAATTACCGTCATAAACCTCACCCTTTCCATCAAGACCGATTAGCAAATCATGCACCCAATCCTTCCATCCTAAGAAAATTCCTTTCCATTAATCCTCTCAACCTCCATCTTTAACCTACTGCTCCCAATTGGCCAAACCACAGCAACAACAAGGTAGATTTAAAACATACCATGGAATCCTTATGCAGATTTCTGATTTTATCTTGTATGACTTCTCCTTCCCTTCCATGCATCAGCAGGCTCTGAAACCTGGCTCCTTCCATGCACCATCAGGCACGCACCATCAGGCTCTAAAATTTGGCTCCTTCCATGCACCATCAAGCATGCACCATCAGGCTCTGATACCTTATTGCTATCCATAACATCTCAGGCATCACCTAGCTCTGATACCATATTGTAGACCCATTATATCGCTCAAATGCTAATCATCCTTGACATCACAAGCATCAATATCATGTTGCGGAAGCCCCTGATCTTTAGCACATATCTGAAAAAACCTATGATGTTCTCTATAGGCAGCAAACCATAGATCCAACACCTAGATCTATGCTGGAGCACCTTCCTCCTTCGGCTTGAGGGAGGTGCCCTCTCTCTAGGGCTTCTTCAAGAATCTAGGGCAACTACACTAGAGACAAGAGAAGAAGAGAGAATTGAGGGAGAAAAGGTCTGTATTCTACAACATAATGAAACCCTAATGCAACCTATATATTTATACAGAGCCATAGGTCTGATCAAAAATCTTCCTACCTAATCCAATACATGAAAGCACCGCCAAGCCCATGTACACCCATGTCTTCCATGCTCTCATCCTCTAGATCTAGACCCAAACCATACATAAATTAGCCACCTTAAGACCTCTTGAATCAAACCTTAAGACCCCTAGGATCAACCCACACCCTAGCCCAAAATAGATCCTCACATAACTCTACCCGCACACTAAGCTGGCTCAATCTTAGCACTGAGCTGGCTAAGTTCCACTGGGTCAGCTCAGTGTGAAACTGAGCTGGCCCAGTTCTATACCGTGCTAATAGTTTCGAACGTGCAGCTATCTATTTTGCCTATGCACTGAGACTTAGCAGATCTAGTTTTGGACTGAGCTGGCTAACCTACAAAAAATCTTCTTTCTTCAGTCTTGATTTTTTGGCTTTGATTTCTTACTTCATCATAAATCTCAGGTCTCTGAAGCAGCAACCAAGCCCCTAAAATTTTTGGAGCCAACACCCTGACTCCTCCCGTGCCCTCTCAAGTCTTGGGAGTACCATAAATCCTCACATTTTGGAGGTGCCTGTAGGTTGCAGAGATATCTAAGATGGCTTTAGTGGGGTTCATGGAGTGCAGAGGGTCCAAAGGAGCAGCAATGGTGTACGACGTGTAGCAGCAGGCCCAGTAATGCAGTGTTGGATGGTTGGCCTTGAGTGACTCGATGATAGAGTCAGTATCTTCTGCAGCATCAGATGGACTTCGGATCAGGTGGAGCTCCAAAGTGGTGGCTTCATAGGTGGAGCCCCAAAGAGGTGGCTTCATAGGTGGAGCTCCAAAGTGGTGGCTTCACAGGTGGAGAAAAAATTTGGCTTGAGTTTAGAGTGGAGGGGTGTAGGAGGATCAATATCCTAGCACCAGCACCAGTGATGCCCAGTTCTAGGTGGAGCGGCACGTGCAGGTGGATAGGCATAGTTCTAAGAAGATCATGTTAGATGGTACAATATGTGGTGGTACAGGAATGCTGTAGGTTCTTCAGCAAAGTCCAGAGAAAGTGATGTAGCTACTAAGAATAAGGGATCCTATAATCCAGGATGGTGCTGACTTCAACTATGGAGACGGTCATCCCAAAGGTTATCAAGGATGTACAACAGCTGAAGAGGATTGGCAGAGATGTTAGAGATTGCACAGCGAGCTATCTGGGTGCGCTACGGAGCATAGATTGGTGTTGCAGTCATAGGGTCAGAGTAGGAGAACATCGATTCGAAGCCAAGGAGTGCAGTGGAGCACAAGTCTCAAGGGCTATGGAGCATAGGTCAGTGTTGCAACTAAGGAGGTGAGGTGGTTTCAATAGGATGGTATCAGCTTTAGAGGTAGCAGGATGGTACAGATGATTCCCATAGGACTTGCCAAGGCTTGGGGTACCAAGATGGAGATTGTTAGGATTAGTGGTACTTTCAAGCCTTCGGAGACCACTAGAGAAGTCAGGATGTTGGCTCTGAAAGACTAGGACATGTGTGGTCCTAGGGCTAGGACCGATTTTGCTCCTAGGGTGGAGGTTGAATCCTCCATGGCCATAAGGCCCTAGTTTGTGGGTCTCATGGGGGGCTACTCAGAGTTTGGACCACATTTGGGTCCGTGGGATTGAGTGCATGATTAGACCATGGGTGTACATGGATTTGAGTGAGTGCATTTGGATTGGGTTAGCCTAGGAAGATTTTTATGGGTTAGGATTTTGGTCCATGTATAGGTATATATATACATGTACTTTGTAAATCCTAGTAGAGAAGAGAGAAATCAATATAATCATTTTCTCCCACACCTCTTTCTCTCTCAAGTTTCTTCGCATGCTAAGGTGCCCTAGGGGGTGCACCTCCAAGCATGGAGGAAGGAGGCACGCACCACTCTTCCTTCAGCCTCAACAACGTCAAGGAATCCAGCACAATACTTAGAACCCGGTCCATGGTTACCATATAATTCATCTCTTTGATCAATAATGCTCAAGACAACTTCGAGTAAGCTGTCAATACTTGCACAAGTCATCTCTATTATATTTCAAAATTTTGCAAATCTCATGATTTCTCACAAGGATTACCCAGACTTAGGTTTTGCTAAATTAAAACATAGTGAGTCATGCTCTTTCTGAAGTTAATCAAGAGTGGTCAATCCTATCTTAACTTATATACTAACTCTATAAGTACTTGACTACATCCAAAAACTTTTCAAACTTATATTTAAAATACAGGTAATCCAACACCAAAGTATAGTGAGTTGCTTGCAAGTCACCATGGTGATCTCAGGTTGGAGGGATACTTTTATCCATTGACCTTAGGTAGCTTCTCTTGATAGTAGAGTACTACATTAATCACGTTCAGTGTAGATGTACTCCTACATCTCATCTGAATGCCAGACCAGTATCTCCACACCACTTGGTTATGAGAACAACCAACACATATGGCATACAGCGACCTATACTAAATAAGTTATTATCCTTGTTAATAACTTATCATTTGATTGTGAATAGTTTAAGAACCATCCGATAAATCCTCCTTTATCGATTGATTGTGGTTCTAAGGACTTCATCATAATTTAGGAGTTTATTTAAGAAAGATAGGACTTTTATGATAAACTAGTCAAATAACTATTATTATTAGATAATTCATATACTAATTCTAATCATCTACCACTTAGATGATTGGCTTTAGGACATATTTTCCAACAAAGGATACGTTTCATAGAAGTCTAGTGCTCTTTACCTGGATTCGACTGATACCTGCTCGTGATACTCACAGCATGGGCAATATCAGGTTTCATAGAAGTCTAGTGCTCTTTACCTGGATTCGACTGATACCTGCTCGTGACACTCACAGCATGGGCAATATCAGGTTATGTACATAGCATGGCATACATAAGGCTCCCTATTGCTAAAGCATAAGGGATCTTGCTCATGTGTTCAATCTCCTCAGGTGTGCTAGGACACATCTTTTTGGAGAGATGAATGCCATGTCTAAATGATACCAGATCCCTTTTAGAATTTTTTATGCTAAACCTCTTTAGCACCTCCTCTATATACATCTTCTATGAAAGTCCTAGCATCCTATTCAGTTTATCTCTATAGACCTTAATTCTCAGAATAAGGGATGCTTCTCTTAAGTCTTTCATAGAGAACTCTTTAAACAACCATATTTTAATTATGGTCAACATGAGAACATCATTTTCAATTAGGAGGATGTCATCCACGTACAATATGAGGAAGATAATTGCACACCCACTGACCTTTTTGAAAACACATGGCTCCTTATTTTTAATGAAACCAAATGCTTTGATCACATCATTGAAACAAGCATTTCAGCTCTGAGATACTTGCTTAAGTCCATATATGGACCTTTGTAGCTTGCACACCTTATGATCAACATCACTGGATGTAAAATCAAGTGACTATTCCATGTAGATATCTTCCTCAAGATATCCATTTAAGAATGTTATTTTCATGTCCATGTGTCATATTTCATAATCGAATAGGCGGCAACAGCAAGCAATATGTAGATTAATTTAAGCATGGCTACTGGCAAAAAGGTATCTTGATAATCAATGCCTTCGCACTGACGATACGCTTTTACTATGAATGTCTCTATATTTTCATCGATACCTATCTTTCTCTTGAAGATCCATTTACACCCTTCGCAAATAGGTATTATAACTTCAGGTGGATCTACCAAGGTCCAGACTTGGTTTGAGTACATTGAGTCAATTTCTAACCTCAATGCCTCTAAATATTTCTCAAAGTCGATATCTGATATCGCCTCATCATAGGTTTTGGGATCATCATCATGAACCTCATTTTCATGAGGAACATTTTCTCTACATCTTCTAAAATAGTATCTATGTACCTTTCAGGAGGATGAAAAATCATAGTTGATTTTCAAGGTGGAGGAGGTAGTGTTTGGACTGGCTCAATCTGATTGGATTCCATAGATTTCTTAGCTCATTGCTCTTGACAGACTTTCTCTTCGAGCCTGATCTGTCTTTCGATGCCACTATCTTGAATGAATTATTTTTCAAGAAAAAATGATATGCCGACTCACAATTACATTATGATCTTCTAGAAGATAGAAATAATATCCTAACGATACTTTAGGATATCCACTAAACCAAGCTCTAAAGGACCTAGATTCTAACTTGTCTGCCTGCTATCTCTTGACATGAGCCGGACAACCCTAAATTTTGGGGTGACTTAGACTTGATTTCTTACCATGCCATATCTCATATGGTATAGTAGGAACAATTTTAGAGAGAATCCTATTCAGTAAATATATTATGGTCATTAAACTATGTCCCCAAAAAAAATTAGGAAGGTCTGTGAAGCTCATCATAGATCGGACCATATCTAATAGGATCCAATTTCTCCATTCTGAAATCCCAATAAGTTGAGGCATTCCAGGCAGAGTCCATTATGAGACTATGCCATAATCCTTAAGATAATCTAGGAATTTTCGACTAAGGTATTCACCTCCTTGATCTAATTGAAGAATCTTAATAGTTTTTCCTATTTATTTTTTTACTTCAAGTCTGAATTTTTTGAACTTTTTAAAAACTTCAGACTTATGTTGCATCAAATATACATACTCGTACCGAGATAAATCATTAATAAAGATGATGAAGTAGATATAATTACCTCTGGCTAGTACATCAAATGGACCACACATGTCTGTGTGTACTAGGGCAAGTAGGACTGTGGCCCTTTCCTCATGTCCTACAAAAAAAAGTTTGGTCATTTTGTCATGAAGGCATGATTCATAAATCGGATATGACTCGAAAGTCAATAGACTCAATAGCCCAGATTTTTCTAATTTGTTAAACCTATCTTCAGCTATATGACCTAGCCTAAGATGCCATAGATATCTATCGTTTAGAAGGGAAAAATCCTATTTTCCAGATCAGATTCGTTCAGATCTATTTGGATCAAAAGAGATATTTCAAAAATTTTTCTCTTAGATCCAGATCAGATCTTAGACTTTTCAGATCTAATATTATTGATCTAACAAAAGAAAATAAAATAAAAATAAAGGAAAAATTAAATCTAAGTTAATTTTATCTTGTAGCGGGTAATCAGATTATCCTATGATGATCCTGATGTCTTTCTGAGGTTCTGGATCTAGCCACGTAAGTGCCTAGCCTCTACCGATATCCACTTGGATAGGATCTAGAAATCTTCTTCTTCTTTATCACTTCTCCAAATATTAGATCTAGATCTAATTTAGAAGATCTTCAAAACTTCTTTTGAAGATCAAGTGTCATCTCTTACAGCAGTGTTGCCTTCTTCCTTTCTCGTCGCCTTTCTCTTGCTTGGATCACACCAAACTGAAGCCCAAAGATTCTAGGGCATGGATAGGAGAGAGAGGACCTGAAGATGGCATGGAGGAGGGAGAGTAGTAGCCTTGTGGCATGGGCAATGAGCTAGGGATCTCAATCCTAAGCGTAGATAGGGTATATATAGATCCTACTGCGCCATGCAGTGCCACATCATCTCGGCCAATCATGACCTTTTATGCAATTAGATCTAAATCTGATAGGTGGGATGACATCATCTAATCCAATCAAATGAGAGCCCCTCTGAATCATCCTTAGATGGCGCCAAGACTGATCAAAGTCAAATCTTTGGCACCACCTAGGTAGAAACTCCGAAGCAACCTAGAGTCCCACCTGTTTGGGACTCCAGGAGTCACTATCCATGGGCGCATGCCTAGGGAGGCATGCGCCCCTTATCCTACTACCTTTTAGCAGGTGGACTGATCCAAATGCTCTCTCCTATGATGGCTTGACACATGGGCAGATGTCTAAGTGTCGAAGGTCAACATTTGATCAAATGTCCTAAATAGGATTTAGCAGATGATGAAAAATGGCAGGTGTTGTCTTAAATTCATCTCATAAATTAAGACAATCCTTTTCTGACCTGGACAAGCTTCAGTCAGACCAAGTAAAGATATCTGAGCAAGTCCAAATATATTTGGCTCAGTCGAGACAACTTTTAATAATAATTAAAGAAGAATATTAGGCTCAATCGTGTTTTGGCATGATTTTCTTGAACCTAATTGAATTTAATTCAAATCAATTGATCTGGATTAGTCCAATTGATGATATCCAGATCCAAACCATTATCTGTGTGATCTAGTTAGATTCAGTTTCATATGGTAATGAGATATGTCATGATCTCTATCATCGACATCATCAAAACACCTTCCAATGAATCAAAATTTTTTTGATTCAGATAACTAGTATGATTGATCATCTAAATCATTCTAATTGCTCTCAAAATCCAACAATGACACCTAGCAGCATATGGTGGCAATCCATCAAAACTAAAAATGAACCTCTCGATGCAATTACCTATGTGCTTAAGTTCTTCTATCTTGAGCCCGGATCGGATTAAGGTTAAGGTGAACTCGTCATACCCAAATATCCATCATATGATTAATCATTTGATTCAAGTCCAATGTGAAAATCTTAATAAAAACTCTTTCTATTATTTCACTCTGCCGTGGCCATGGGCATATCGACTTGATTCTCGTGATCATCATAGGGCTACTTCTCATCTACCATGGCAAATAGATTTCCTCTTTATGCAATCCAATTCCTACAATGAACATGCTATAGCCAACATATACCTCAGGATTTTGAATGGCTAGGAGATCGAGTCAGATGTAGCCAAAATATAACATCCTTAAGGTGAACTGTTGATGCACCTCAAGTCAAAGAACCAGACACACAACTGCAGCTTCGAGACAGTCATCGACGAGAAGGTAGACTTTCTAATGACTACTCGAGGTAGTCACGCTCAGTGCCCTCATTTCTATCGAGTACCTATACTCTCGCTCTGATGTTTCTACACCATAGACTCAAGACTCATCTACTATAAAGAAGTGATTGTATACCAACCTTCCAAATCAATCACCATCCTCATGATGATCCTATGGTCAGGAGCATTTTATGAGTTAATAATAAAATTTCATGTCTTAAATTTTCAACTCTTGAGAATAAGAATTATCATTGCCATTAACTCAAGGGATGTATCACAGGCGCTAAATACACATTATGATAGAAAATAATTGATTTTATTATTTATAGTCAAAATTATAATTTTATCCTTAGAAGTGTATAATAAGTGTCAACCAATTCTGGCTTCTAGGGCACACATATCTAACAAACTCCCACTTGATCTAAAGCCAATTGGCTATAAATCTAAGTCCCAACTTCTCAAGGTGGGCTTCGATCTTCTACTGGCCTAACGGCTTTATAAGTGGGTCTGCCATATTGTCTGTGGAGTTGACTCTCTTGACCTCGACGTATCCCTTCTCGAGGTAATTATGGATGAGGTGGTATCGCCACGTGATGTGTTTGAATTTTTGGTGAGACCTTGGCTCCTTAGCAAGGGCTATTGCATCATTATTATCATAGTATAGAGGAATGGCATCTAATGGCATCACTCCAATCTCTATAGTGAACTTTTTATACCAAAATACCTCCTTCGCAGCTTCTGATGCGGCGATGTATTCTACTTCCATGGTGGAATCTACTATTACTGTCTGTGTGAAACTCTTCCAACTGATAGCACCATCATTACACATAAATAGATTTCCTAGATGTCGACTTTCGATCATCTATATCGGACATAAAATCCGAGTCTGTATATCCCTTGGACTTGGAGTTCTCCATTACCAAAAATCCAAGATCATATCCATTAGTTCTTCTCAAGTACTTAAGGATACATTTCACAGAAGTCCAGTATTCTTCGCCTGGATTTGACTGATATCTTCTCGTGACACTCACAACATGGGCTATATCAGGTCGTGTACATAACATGGCATACATGAGGCTCCCTATTACAGAAGCATAAGGGATCTTGCTCATGCATTCTATTTCCTCAGGTGTGCTAGGGCATACATCTTTTTGGAAAGATGAATGCCATGTCTGAAAGGTACCAAACCCCTCTTAGAGTTTTCCATGCTAAACCTCTTTAGCACATTCCTTTATGTACATTCTTCTGTGAAAGTCCTTAGCATCCTATTCGGTATATCTCTATAGACTTTGATTCCAAGAATGAAGGATGCTTCTCCTAGGTCTTTCATGGAGAATTTCTTAGATAACCATATTTTAACTATGGTCAACATAGGAATATCATTTTCAATAAGGAGGATATCATCCACGTACAATACGAGGAAGATAATAGCGCTCTCCACTGAATCTTTTTGAAAATATATGGTTCCTCCTCATTCTTTGATGAAACCAAATAATTTGATCACATCATTAAAACGAGTATTCCAGCTCTGAGATGCTTGCTTAAGTCCATATATGGATCTTTGCAGCTTGCATACTTTATGATCAATATCACTGGATGTGAAATCCAGTGGCTATTCCATATAGATATCTTTCTTAAGATATCTATTTAAGAATGTCATTTTCATGTCCATTTGCCATATTTCATAATCGAAATAGGCTGCAATAGCAAGCAATGTGTGAATGGATTTTAGCATGGCTACTGACAAAAAGGTATCCTGATAGTCAATGCCTTCATGCTGACTATAACCTTTTGCCACTAATCTGGCTTTGAATGTCTCTACATTTCCATCTATACCAATCTTTCTCTTGTAGATCCATTTACACCCAATAGGTACTATACCTTCTGGTGGATCTACCAAGGTCCAAACTTGGTTTGAGTGCATCAAGTCAATTTCTGACTTCATTGCCTCTAACCATTTCTCGGAGTCGATATCTGATATCGCTTCATTATAGGTTTTGGGATCATCACCATGAGCTCCATTATCTACAAGGAACATTTTCTTTACTTTCTCTAAAATAGTACCTAAGTACCTCTTAGGAGAACGGAAAACTCTTTTCGATCTTCAAGGTGGAGAAGGTAGTGATTGTATTGGCTCAACCTGATTTGGTTCCAAATGATCCTTAGTTCTTTGCTCTTGGGAGACTTTCTCCTCTAGTTTGATCTGCTTTCCAATGCTGCCATCTTGAATGAACTATTTTTTAAGAAAGATGGCATATCAAGTTATAATCAAATTATGATCTTCTAGAATGTAGAAATAATATCCTAATGTCTCTTTAGGATATCCTATGAATCAAGCTCTAAAGGACCTATAATCTAACTTGTCCGCTTGTTGTCCTTTGACATGAGTTGGACAACCCCAAATTCTGAGATGACTTAGATTTGATTTTTTACCATGCCATATCTCATACGGTGTGGCAGAAATGATTTTAGAAGAAACCCTATTCAGTAAATGTATAGCAGTTAATAAATTGTGTCCCCAAAAAAAATCAGGAAGGTCTGTGAAGCTCATCATGGATTGGACCATATCTAATAGGGTCTGATTTCTCCATTCTAAAATTTTGTTGAGTTGAGGTATTCCAGGTGGAGTCTATTTAGAGACTATGCCATTCTGCTTGAGATTGTCCAAGAATTTTTGACTAAGGTATTCACCTCCTCGATCTGATCGAAGAACCTCAATGAATTTTTTAGTCTGCTTTTCTACTTCATGTCTGAATTCTTTAAACTTTTTAAGACTTCAGACATGTGTCTCATAAGATACACATATCCATACTGAGATAAATCATCGGTGAAGGTTATGAAGTAGACAAAATTGTCTATAGCTGACACATCAAATGGGCCACACATATCAGTATGTACTAGGGCAACTAAATCCGTGGCCCTTTTCCTATGTCCCACAAAAGAAAGTTTAGTCATTTTGCCATGAAGACATGATTCACAAATTGGATATGACTTGGAAGTCAATGGATTCAATAGTCTGATTTTCTTTAATTTGTTAATCCTATCTTCTGCTATATAACCTAGTTTAAGGTGCCATAGATACCTATTATTTGGACTATCCCTTGGTCATTTTGATTTTATGGCATTCACATTTTGCTTGATATTAAAAATAGATACATCAATATGTAACTGGTAAAGATCGTTAATAAGGAAACCACTTGCAATTTTATTTCTTTCATAAAGAATGTTACAATGATCCTTAAGAAAACTAATTACATAACCTTCTTATGCTAAACATGAAATAGAAATCAAATTTTTGCTTGCTGTAGGCACATAATAACAATCTCTAAGTACTAAATCTAAATCAAATGATAGTCGAAGAGGATAGGTTCCCACGATCACAGCAGCAATCCTTCCTCAAGATCCTGCATGAAAGTGCACAAATGAGCACTAGAACTAGAGTCAAGCACCCAACTAGATGTAGAAAAAATCATAAGGTTAGATTCAATAACGAGCATACCTCCAGAAGGACCTGCCTCTTTATTCTTCAGGGTGGCCAGGTATGAAGGTCAGTTCTGCTTCCAGTGGCCATCAGTGTTGCAATGAAAATATGTTTCTTTGTCAACGATCTTCCTTTTTGGCTCTGCCTTCTTTTTGTTTCCTCCTTCCATCTTTAGCATTTTTACGGACTTCTTCTTCTTTTCAATAGACTTTCTCTTGGAAGAAGTCTATTCCATAGAAAATATTGAGCCTTTAGAATCTTTCATTGAAAGCTCAGCAGTAACCAGCATGTTTATAAGCTTGGCCAAAGTATTTTGAAGTTTATGCATATGGTAGTTCATGATGAACTGCCCATATGCATCAGTCAAGGATTGCATAATTATATCATTTTGCAGATCCAGGTCCAACTTTACTCCAAGCTTCTCAAGCTCTTCTAAGTCCTTGATCATCATCAGACAATGATCTTGGACTGACGGCCCATCATACATTTTAGCCTTGAATAGTCATTTAGTGACCTGATATTTGGCTGCATGACTCTATTCACCAAACATCTCTTGTAGATGAGCCAACATTTGATGGGCAATCCTGATATCTTCATGTTGGCACTAAAGCTCATCAGACATCAAGCCTAACATATAGTATCTGGCCATATTATCTTCGTCCATCCACTTGTCAAGAGACACACTTTATTCAGCGGATGGACGAAATGGTAAGGTGGGGGGATCCTGGTCCAATACATGACTTATCTTCTCGAAACCCAAAATGATTTTGAAGTTTTGGAGCCAATCCTTGTAATTGGATCTGGTCAGTCTATGGGTGCCTAAAATACGTGCTAGTGGATTGGATGCAGATATTTTTCTATAGAGAGTTAAAGTTTCTAGTTAGATATTGTAATTAAGACTAGACCAATTTATTTAGAAGTTTAATTTTTAAATAAATTAGTCCTCACTATTTTCTTGGATTTCCTCACTCCCTCTATAGAGATGCAAAAATCTTCATGATTATAGATTTTTAATGGGTGGTGCAGTCCCACCAACTGACTCATCACCTCACCTAATAATTTTTGGTGATGGATTAGTCAATGAGTAGACAACTCTTGTCCAATGATTCTCTAATCATGGTGCACCCAAACTTAGTCTCTAATTTATGAATCTCACCATTTTCGAAATATTGATCCACTCCTTAGTTAAGTCAGACCCATCGTTTGCACAAATTGGAATCCTAATTGGATCTCTTACCATATCCAAAATATTGAGCTCAATTTATCCAAAAGCCTGTAGCATCCAATGCCTAATAGATATGGTTGCATCTTTTCGATGCAATTGAACCACTGTGACTAGCTGAGAACAATCAACTATGGAAGGGCCCGCATATCTACAATGGTGGAAGACCTTAGATTTAATCTTTTCTTAAGAAGATTTGCTTTAGGTCTCTTTAAACTTGACTTACAATAGTCATAACAATTATGACAAATCTAGTGGCATGGGTTAGCTCGGATTGTTAACCACCTTAGATTTGGACTGGGTCAACAAATATGGCCAGGTAAGTGAGATCGATGGAAGGGATATGCCATTAATTCGACAAGAATGCATTCGAGTCGAGTAGCTCCCAATTAAAAATCAGTCGATCATATCTGCCAGACTTACCTTAGACACCAAATTATTGAGCCAGAATTAACCAGGTTAGCCTACAATCCAGACTCTAACCACTAAGCCTAATTAGGTCTTAGCTAGATGTTAGATATATGTGCCCTAGAAGCCAAAATTGGCTGACACTTGTAATACACTTCTAGGGGCAAAATTGTAATTTTGACTATAATTAATGAAATGGGTTATTTACTATCACACATGTGTATTTAGTGTCTGTGATACATCCTTTGAGTTAATGGTAATGATAATTCATATTTTCAAGAGTTGAAAATTTAAGACATGAATAATCATTATTAACTCATAAACAGCTCCCGACCATAGGATCATCACGAGGATGGTGATTGATCCGGAAGGTTGGTGTACGATCGCTTCTCTTTAGTAGATGAGTCTTGAGTCTACGGTGTGGAGACACCGGAGCGAGAGTACAGGTACTCGTTAGAGAACGAGGGCACTGAGCGTGACCACCTCGAGTAGTCATTAGGGAGTCTACCTTCTCGTCAATGACTGACTCGATGCTGCAGTAGTGTGTCTGGTTCTTTGACCTGAGATGCATCGGCAGTTCACCTTGAGGGTGTTATAGTTTGACTACACCATTACTCGGTCTCCTAGCCATATGGAACCCTGAGGTGTATGTTGGCTATGACATGTTCATTGTAGGAACTGGATTGCATCAAGATGGAATCTATCTACCTCGGTGGTAGAGGAGCAGCCCTATGATGATCATGAGAATCAAGTCCAGAAGCCCATGGCCATGGCAGAGTGAAATAATAGAAAGAGTTTCTATTTAGATTTTCACATTGGACTCGAATCGAATGATTACATCATATGACAGAGACTAGGGTTTGACGAGTTCACCTTAACCCTAATCTGATCGGGGCTCAAGATAGAAGAACTTAATCACACAGGTAGCTGCACCAAGAGGTTCGCATTCAGCTCTGATGGGTTGCCACCATATACTGCTAGGTGTCACTGGTGGATTTTGGGAGCAATTAGAATGATTTAGATGATCGATCATTCTAGCTGTTCGAATCAGAAGAGTTCTGATCCATCGAAAGGAGTTTCGATGATGTCGATGATAGAGATCATGACATATCCCATTACCATACAGAACTGAACCTAACTGGGTCACACAAACAAGGGTTTGAATCTGGTGATCATCAATTGAACTGATCTAGTTCAATTGATCTGAATGAGATTCAATTAGGTTCAAGGAAATCGTGCTAGCACTCGATTGAACCTAACGTTCTTCTTTTGCTATCATAAATAAGTTGTCCTGTCAGAGCCAAAGGAGTTTGTGCTCAATCAGAGGCCTTCATATGGTCTGACTGGAGGTTGTCCAAGTCAGAAAAGGTTGTCTTATTTGTAAGACATTACCTGCCATTTTTGGTCACCTGCCATTTCTTGTTCTTTGACTTTGGTCAAAAGTCTACCTTTGACTGGTCAAACGTTGACCATTGACACTTTGACTTTTGACCACATGTCATGCACCTATTGGAGAGCTGGTGGGGGCCTGTCCCCCTGCCAGAACCTGGCAAGGAGAAGGGCGCACGCCACCCTAGGGTGGCGTGTGCCCAAGTTGGAGGCGCCTAGGAGTCCTTGTTGGACAAGGACTCCACCTCCCTTTTTGGATTCCAATTAGAGTTCTACTAAGAATCCAACTTTGACTGGTCTTAGGCACCCTCTAAGGAGGAATCCAGGGGTCTCTATTCCCACCAATCAGATTTAGATCTGATTTCACAAAGGGTTGTGATTGGTTGAGGAGGAAGAGGAGTTGGATCACAAGAGTCTATAAATAAGACCCTGCGCCCAACTCAATCCTAAGTGAAGTCAAAAGTCTTATTGAAAGAGATTTCCCCACGCCCCAAGGCTGCCTCTCCCCTCCTTCTCCATGCCATAACTCTCTTCTCCCCTTGCTCTCCACGTCCAAAAGGAGTTTTGGACTTAGGTTTGGTGCGATTCAGATCAAGGAAAGGCGATCAAAAGCAAGAAGGCTGCGCTGCTGCAAAAGGACGACTGCAGATCTTCAAAAGAGTTTTGAAGATCCTCCAGATCAGATCCAGATCTGATTTTTGGAGGTGTGATAGAGAAGAAGAGGTTCTCCAGATCCAACCCGAGTGGATACCGGTAGAGGCCAGGCGCTTGCGTGGCTAAGATCCAGAACCTTCCACTGCAATCAGGATCATCTACAGGGTAATAGGATTACCCAAATCAGGTAAATTGAATTTGATTTAATTTATCTTCTTTTATTTTATTTATTAAAATAATAAGAATCAGATCTGAAACATATCAAGATCTGATTAAGGTCAAGAGAAAATTTTTGAAATATATCTCTTGATCTAATCAGATCTGGACGAACCTGGACCGGGAAATCAGGATTTCCCTTCACTAGATTGATCACTCATGTGATTCGATCTTGACTCCAACTTAATCCTATTAGGCTGGTCAATTTAAGCACTCTTGATCTCATCTAACCAACTCTTGATTCGATTTGATCAACCGCGAGATCTAATTGAGCTACCCAGGCCCGATCCCAATTTTATGAATATATTTTAAATCTAAAAATTCTTAATTTTTACACTTAACATATTTCATAATCTTAATTCTTAATTAAGTTTAGGGTTCACAAACAAAATATGTAAATCAAATACTAGGATTTTAGGATCTAAGGTTTTGCAGAAAATAAGTTTTAGATTTCTGATTAAGGATGAACGCGCAGCACCCCTACACATCATAAGAACATCCCATCGAATGGGGGGAGAGAACATTTTAAACACTACTTTGATCTTATGATCGGATAGTCAAGGAAAATGCCTTAATCAAAAATATAAAAACTACAAAACTAGTAAGATCTACATCATATATCTCATATATAAAAATTGATCTAACTATAAACATATTTTGTATATATGTTCATGTGTCATATCATGCATATTTTTAGATCTAAATTATCTCATAATTATCTAAAAAATCAAATTTAAATTGATCATATAAAATGAAATTCTATTTTAGATAATTTTGTAGAACTATTCTACAACTAGTCTAAACATACATTCATCATATCTCATATGAACAAAAATTAAATAACTTTATTTTCTATTTTATAGATCTTATTATAATATTTATAATATCAAAAAATAGTAAATAAATAGATCTAAAAATTATAACTAATCAAATTAAATTATGATCGTGCAAGACTATACATAGAATAATTCTATTCTATAACTAGTCATGCATCTTGTACAACTTAGATCTAAATTATTTAATTTTTAATTTTTTTAATTTTAGATCTAATCATATCTCATATAATTTTTAAAATCACCTAATTATAATATCAAAATAAATTAAAATTAGATCTAACAAAATTTGGCTCTGATACTAGTTGAAGAAAAAAATCCTATTTCCTAGGTCAGGTTCGTTCAGATCTGATTGGATCAACAGAGATATTTCAAAAATTTTTCTCTTAGATCTAGATCAGATTTAAAACTTTTTAAAATTTATATTATTGATCTAATAAAAGAAAATAAAATAAAAATAGAAGATAAATTAAATCTAAGTTAATTTTACCTTATAGAGGGTAATCAGATTATCCTATGGTGATCCTGATGTCTTTCTGAAGTTCTTGATCTAGCCATGCAAGTGCCTAGCCTCTATCGATATCCACATGAATAGGATCTAAAGATATTCTCCTTCTTTATCACTTCTCCAAATATTAGATCTGGATCTAATTTGGAAGATCTTCAAAACTCCTTTTGAAGATCGGGTGTCGTCTCTTGCAGCAGCGCTGCCTTCTTCCTTTCTCGTTGCCTTTCTCTTGCTTGGATCGCACCAAACTGAAGCCCAAAGATTCTTGGGCATGGATAGGAGAGAGAGGACCTAAAGATGGCATGGAGGAGGGAGAGAAGCAGCCTTGTGGCATAGGCAATGGGCTAGGAATCTCAATCCTAGGTGTAGATAGGGTTTATATAGACCCTGTTGCGCCATGCAGTGCCACATCATTCCAACCAATCATGGTCTTTTATGCAATCAGATCTAAATCTAATTGATAGGATGATATCATCTAATCTAATCAGATGAAAGCCCATCTGAATCATCCTTAGATGGCGCCAAGACTGGTCAAAGTCAAGTCTTTGGTACCACCAAGGTAGAAACCCCAAAGCAACCTGGAGTCCCATCTGTTTGGGACTCCAGGAGTCACTATCCATGGGCGCACACCTCCCTAGGCATGCACCCCTTATCCTACTACCTATTAGCAGGTGGATTGGTCCAAATGCTCTCTCCTATGATGGCTTGACACATGGGTAGATGTCTAAGTGTCAAAGATCAATGTTTCACCAAATATCCGAAACAGGATTTTGCAAGTGACGAAAAATGATAGGTGTTGTCTCAAATTCATCTCATAAATTAAGATAATCCTTTTCTGACCTAGACAAGCTCTAGTTAGACTAAGTAAAGGTACCTAAGTGAACCCAAATATATTTGGCTCAGTTGAGATAACTTTTAATGATAATTAAAGGAGAATATTAGGCTCAATCATGTGCCAGCACGATTTTTTTGAACCTAATTGAATCTAATTCAAATCAATTGATCTGGGTTAGTCCAATTGATGATATCTAGATCTAAACCCTTATTTGTATGATCTAGTTAGATTCAGTTTTATATGGTAATGAAATATGTCACGATCTCTATCATCGATATCATCAAAACAACTTCCAATAGATCAAAACTTTTTTGATTCAAACAACTAGTATGATTGATCATCTAAATCATTCTAATTGCTCTCAAAATCCACCAGTGACACCTAGCAGCATATGGTGGCAATCCATCAGAATTGAAAATGAACCTCTCGGTACAGTTACCTGTGTGCTTAAGCTCTTCTATCTTGAGCCCCGATCGGATTAGGGTTAAGGTGAACTCATCAAACCCTAATATCCATCATATGATTAATCATTTGATTCAAGTCCAATATGAAAACCTTAATAGAAACTCTTTCTCTTATTTCACTCTATCATAGCCATGGACTTATTGACTTGATTCTCGTGATCATCATAGGGCTACTCCTCATCTACTGAGGTAGATAGATTCTCTCTTGGTGCAATCCAATTTCTATAATGAACATGCTATAGCCAACATACACCTCATGATTCTAAATGGCTAGGAGATCGAGTCATGGTGTAGTCAAAATATAAATCCTCAAGGTGAACTATCGATGCACCTCAGGTCAAAGAATCAGACACACAACTGCAGCTTTGAGCCGATCATCGATGAGAAGGTAGACTTTCTAATGACTGCTCGAGGTGGTCACGCTCAGTGTTCTCATTCTCTAACGAGTACCTGTACTCTTGCTCTAGTATCTCTATACCGTAGACTCAAGACTCATCTACTATAAAGAAGTGATTGTACACCAACCTTCCGGATCAATCACCATCCTCATGATGATCCTATGGTCATGAGCATTTTATGAGTTAATAATAAAAATTTGTCTTAAATTTTCAACTCTAGAAAATAAGAATTATCATTGCCATTAACTCAAGAAATGTATCACAGACACTAAATACATGTTGTGATAGAAAATAATCTATTTTATTATTTATAGTCAAAATTATAATTTTGTCCTTAGAAATGTATAACAAGTATCAGCCAATTCAGACTTCTAGGACACACATATCTAACAAAAACTTCTTACAATTTTATTTCTTTCAAAAAAAATATTATAATGGCCCTCAAGAAAACTAATTACATAGCCTTTCTATGCTAAATATGAAATAGAAATCAAATTTCTATTTGCTGCAAGCACATAAAAATAGTTCCTAAGTACTAAATATAATCCTAACGATAGTCAAAGAGGATAGGTTTTCACGATCACAATAGCAACTCTTGCTCCATTTTTGATATGCAGGATCATCTCATTATCCCTCAACCTCCTGCTCTCCTCAAGATTCTATACAGAAGTGCACAAGTGAGCACTCAAACCAGAATCAAGCACCCAACTAGATGCAAAAAAAATCACAAGGTTAGATTCAATAACGAGCGTACCTCCAGAAGGACCTGCCTCCTTATTCTTCAGGTTGGCCAAGTATAGAGGGCAATTTTGCTTCTAGTGGCCGTCTGTGTTGCTATGAAAATATTTTTTCTTATCAACAGCTTTCTTCTTCGACTCTCCCTTCTTCTTCCCACCTTCCATCTTCTGCTTCTTTGCGATCTTCTTCTTTTTTTCAAAAGACTTTCTCTTGGACAAAGGCCGCTCCATAGCAAGTATTGAGCCTTTAGAACCTTTCATGAAAAGCTCAACAGTGACCAGCATGTTCATAAGCTCAGCCAAGGTATTTTGCAGTTTATGCGTATGGGAGATCATGTTGAACTGTCCATATGCATCAGTTAAGGACTGTAGAATTATATCAATCTATAGATCTTGATTTAACTTGACACTGAGCTTCTCAAGCTCTTCTAAGTTTTTGATCATCATCAGATAATGATCTTGGACCATCCATCATGCATTTGATCTTTAAAAAATCTCCTAGTGACTCGATATTTAGCTGTGTGACTCTATTCACCAAACAACTCCTGCAAGTGAGCCAACATTTGATGGCTAGTCTTTATGTCTTCATGTTGGTGCTGGAGCTCATCAGACATCGAGCCCAACATGTAATAACTGGCTTTATTATATTCATCTATCCACTTTTCAGAGATGCTCTTGTAGGTGGTGTGGTGCTCCCAAGCCTTAGGAGGCCACGGGCGGAGCCAGGGTGAGGGCTCTAGGAAAGCTAGGATAGGTGTGGTCCTAAGGCTAGGACAGGAGTTATCCTAGGATGGAGACGGCACGTAGCTCTTCATGGGCTTGAGATTCAGGTATTAAGGGCCTCAAAAGGCTTGGTTGATGCTTCAGAGATCTGAGACACAAGGTGGAGTAAGGAATCAAAGTTGGAGCTTGAAGGCTGTAGAAAAAAAATTTTCTGTAGGTTAGCCGACTCAGTCCAAAACTGGATCGGCTAAGTCTCAGAGCATAGGCAAAATAGAGAGCTGCATGTTCGAAACTACTGGCACGGTATAGGACTGGGCCAACTCAGTTTCAGACTGAGTCGACCTAGTGGAACTTGCTGGCTCAGCGCTGAGATTGAGCCGACTCAGTGCGCAGGCAGAGTTATGCAAGGGTCTATTTTGGCCTAGGATCTGGGTTGATCCTAGGAGTCTTAAGGCCTGGTTCAAGAGGTCTTAAGGGAGCTAATTCATGTATGGATTGGGCTAGCCTAGGAGAGTTTTTGAGCAGGGGTTTATTAGGATTCATATGGGAACTCTAGGATAAATAAACTAGGATATTGTAACTTTTACAATAAGATTGGAATACAATTGAGCTTTTCTACCTAACTCTCTTCTCTCTTCTCTCTAGTTCTAATGCCAAAAATCCTAGCTTCTATCATCTTTCTTAGATCTTCTTCAGTTTGCTGGATTAATACCTAGGTTCACGCAAGAGATCGAATCTACTACTATGGCTCCGAGCAGCCATAGGAACAATAACTCTCTGCTCAGCAGATAGACAGATAGGGAAAGTGGGAGGATTCTATTCCAACACATGAGTCAACTTCTCAGAACCCAAAATAATTTTAAAGTTCTGGACCCTTTCCTTGTAGTTGGATCAAGTCAGTCTATGGGTGTCTAGGATACGAACTAGTGGATTAGACGCAAACATTTTCTTATAGAAAATCAAAATTTTTAGTTAGATTTTATAATTAGATTTAACCAATTTGTTTAAGAGTTTTATTTTTAAATAAATTAGGCTCATACTATTTACTCAGATCCCTACACTCCCTTGATAGAGATGCAAAAATCTTCATGATCAATTGATTTCTAGTGTGTGGTGTTATCCCATTGACTAGTACACCACCTCACCTAACAGTTATTGATGATGGATCAACCGATGAGTGGACCACTCTTGTCTAATGATTCTCTAATCATGGTGCATCCAAACCTGATCTCTAATTCATAAAGCTCATCATGCCTGAAATATTGCTCCACTTTTTAATTAAGTCAGATCCACCATTTACACAAATTAGATTTCTAATTCGGTCCCTCACCATATCTGAAATATTGAGCCCAACCCATCCTTTAACCCATAGCATCCAATGCCTAATAAACATAGTTTCATCTTTTCAGTGCAACTGAACCACTGTATCCAACCGAGAACTATCAACTTCGAGAAAAGCTTGCACATCTACAATGATGGAAGACCTATGACTTGATATTTTCTTAGAAAGATTTGATTCAGGTCTTTTTAAACTTGACTTGACTTAGTCATAACAATTATGGCTAACCTAGTGGCATGGGTTAGCTCGAATTGTTAGCCACCTCAAATCAGAATTAGATCGACACAAATGGCCAAATAATTGAGATCAATGGAAGGAATATTCCATTAACTGGATAAGAATGCATTCAGATCAAGTAACTCCCAATTAAAAATTAGTCAGTTGTATCTGCCAAACTTATCTTAGATACCAAATTATTGAATCAAAATCAATCGGATTAGCCTATAATCCAAGCTCGAACCATGGAGCCAAATTAGGTCTTGACTTGGTCAACCATATTTGAATGTGAGTCGATCTTGATCCAGACTTAATCCTATTAGGCTGGTCAATTTTAAGCACTCTTGATCCCACATAACCAACTCTTGATTCGATCTGATCAACCGCTAGACCTAATTAAGCTCCTCAAGTCCGAACCCAATTTTATGAAGATATCTTAGATCCAAAAATTCATAATTTTTAGATCTAATTAGTTTCATAATCTTAATTCTTAATTAAGTTTAGATTCATAAATAAAATATGTATCAAAATTCTAGGATTTTAGGATCTAAAATTTTACAGAAAAGTAAGTTCTGATTTTTGATTAAAGATGAATACGCAACATCGGTACATGTCATAAGAACACCCCATCAAATAGAAGGAGAGAGCCTTTAAATCCTACTTTATTTTTATGACCAGACAGTCAAGGAGAATGCCTTAATCAAAAATATATTCTTTACTATAAAATAAGTTAGATCTAAATCATATATCACATATATAATTAATGATCTAACCTATACATGCCTTGTATACATCTCATGTGTCATAACTTAATTAAACATATATGCTTTAAGATCTAATATATCACATATAATATCTAAAGAATATAATTTAAATTGATCACATTAAAATAAAACTATTTTAGATAGTTTATAGAACTATGCTGCAACTAATCTAAGCATGCATCTTTCATATCTCATATGAATTAAATTAAAAATTAAAAATTATATTTTTTATTCTTCAGATCTGATTATAATATTTATAGCATTATAAATATAAAAATAAAATAGATTTAAATTTATATTTAATCAAATTAAAAATATGATTATACTAGACTACATATAAAACTATTCTATATCTAGTCTAGTCATGCATCTCATACACTATAGATCTAAATTATTTAATTTTTTAATTTTTTAATTTTAAATCTAATCATATTTGATGTAATATCTAAAATTTTTTAATATTATATCATAAATAAAAATAGAATTAGATCTAAAATAGATCTGAAGAACTGCTAATGCAGCTTTGATATCAGTTGAAGAAAAAATCCTATTTTTTGCCATAGGATCATTCAGATCTGATTGGATCTGAAAGAATATTTTTAAAAAAAATTCTAAAAAATCTAATCAAATTTGAGACATCTTGGATCTGATTCTATAGATTTGATATTAAAATTAAAATTTAAAATTAAATTTGATTTAATTTTCTTACCTTGGTTCGGTAAATAGCTTTTATCCTATCAATGATCTATTATCATCCGGAGTTCTGGATATAGCCATGCAATTTTCTAGCCTCTACTAGAGTCCACTCGGGTACGATCTGGATGCACTCTTCTCATAGATCTAATCTCAAAAGATTAGATCTGGATCTGATTTGTGAAGCCTTCAAAACAAACTTTGAAGGCAGCACCCAGTCTCTTGATCTAGATCGTCCTGTCTTATTTTATATTTAGCTTTTCTCAACTTTTGGCGGCTGAAACCTCACCAACTCTAGCGTGGACATGGAGAAGAGAGGGAGGAGCTCTAGATGGGGCATGGAGGAGGTTTATGGCAGCAGCATATGGGCATGGTGATCAAAAGATTAAAGCCCTAGGGCGTAGGGTCTTTAAATAGACTCCTGCGCCACCTTAGAGTCCCATTTCATCAAGCAATCAAATTGCTTGATAACATAGGACTCTAGAGTTGATAGCCCACATCCCCAACCTGATTTCTATCTGGTTTGGTCAACCAATAACATCTCCAAAGGTGGTGGCATGAAGGGATAAGGAAGATTTCAAGGTGCCTAGGACTCTTCCCTCAAGAGTTTAATCCAAATCAAACTCTATCTTAACCCAATCTAGGCATCTCCAAAAGTCACCAAATTTGGCACACCCAAAGCATGACTCGAGCCCTATCACATGACCAAAAATTAGAGAAAAAAGTTTCTAAAAATTTTTCTAGAAGGCTTTGATCCTGTGACCCTCAATTCTCTTAATTGGATCAACTATTGACCTTAGTCCAATTGTATTTTAGAATAGATTTGTTGGTGCGAAATCTATTGACCTTAGTTCGAACTCCTTTTGGACTCCTTTACTAGCCAAACACCTTCCAAACTCCTCCAGTGATCGAAACCTTTTCAGACCCCTTCAGCAGTCAAACTCCTTCCGCACTCCTTCAGCAGTCGAACTTCTTTCGGACTCCTCCAGCGGCCAAACTTTCCACAGTCATCTAGAAAGGTCTCCGCATGAGTCCGATCCCATACATGGCATGAACCGACCCACATACGGACAATCTTAGAAGAGTTCAAACTTCTCTAAAATTAATATAGCTCAAAAGTCATCACCAACCAACGCCCACCCCTCCAAACTTTGACTATCAAATCTCAAACAGACTGGCATCTCGCGACAACAAATACTATCCTCCATAACAAACTTCATATGGCCCCGAGTGGCCCACTATCTGATAGTTATGGCTGTCACTATCAGTATGTTACAAGCTCTAACTATAAAAGAGACTCTCCAAATACGTTTTCTCAAGGCTCTCTTCTCCCTCCCAAAATTTTGCAACTTTCTTCATTGAGCACTCCATTTCTATTGACCGAAAAAGCTAACTTGACCGTCGAAGGGTCTTGTTGGAGCCACCATCTCGAGCTCTAGATGAGACTTATTTTGTAGGTCACTGACAGCAATCTCATCTTTTCGATTCCAGCAGTTCTCCGACGGCAACCAGATTTTGCACCAATAGGATTAGCGCTAGAGGAAGGGGCCCCTCTATTCCTAAGATTTTCTTATTCTTAAAGGAGTGCTCAGCAGCGATCTCTCTTCTTTCTTTCTAGAGTTCTTCTCAAAAAAAATGCCATCCAGGGAAGCTTCGATCCAACAGTCAATGGCCTATACAGTCAGATTCCATTCAGATCTATCCACCCCCGCTTTAGCTACGGTAACTCAAGCTGCACCTGCAGCCATGGTGGATGCGGAGTAGTTCAACCTACTGGTCCAACAGGTTTGCAATCCCATGGAGGCGATGCAGGACATGCATCGATAGGCTCTAGCACCAATTTAGTCGAAGCAGGCTTCTCCGAAGCCCCATGATCTGGCCTGGGGATGGCCTACTTGAACTAGCCAGTCGGTGACCTATGAAAAGCGAAAGCAGAGGATGGAGAGCCCTTGCTCGGACCATGACTAGACCCAGGGGGTAGCTTTTCCTCCATTCCACCAGAAAACTCTAAAGATCAATGATCGTGAAGATCTCTTGGATCAAAGGCTCCAAAAAATGAGTCGATGAATCGAAGTACTTCATCATGCTCCCTCCTCTCATGATAACGATATTTGCACTGACCCTCCTTTTTCTTAAAAGATTATGTAGGAACCAATCCTGTCGAACTTCAAGCTCCCATAGTTTGAGAGTTACGATGGAACCACCGATTTGATCGACCATCTGGAGGCCTTCTGGATAATGATACTACTCCATGGCGTGTCAGATGTCATTTTGTATCGAGCTTTTCCATCCACCCTCAAGGAAGCTATCAGAAATTGGCACTTGGTACTTAAGTTGGATACCATCTTTTTCTTCGATCAAATGAACCATCAGTTTGTGGCTCATTTCGTTAGTAGTCGACGTCCCCATCGAGGTTCAGATTTTTTGATGAATATCAAGCAGAAGGAGAAAAAATCTATCCAAGCTTATATCATCTAATTTAATATTGCTGCATTAGAGGTCCAAAATCTGAACCAATCTGTTGTAATGGCCATACTCAAGGATGGCCTTCAGAAGAATGATTTACTGTTTGCCCTAAAGAAGAAGTACCCCAAGGACTTTATCGAAATGCTAGATTAGACTAAAGGTGATGCCCGAGCTGAAGAGGCTTTTAAAGCCAGAAATAATGAAGCCATCCAGGAGTGGCAGGTGGGTGAACCAAATATGCCTGTAGCTGGAGAGAAACCGAGCAGAGCTTGGCCATGCTCCCGAACTCCTCTAGAGCGTAAGCAGGCTCGAACCCCTATCCAAGCTTAGAGACGAAGAAGCCCGAATAGAAGGGCATGATGGAGCTCTTCCTTCAAAAAATTTTACAACTATGCCCCTCTTAATGCTCCAAAAACTAAGTACTAATGGAGATCAGGAAGCAACTACCGAGACCAGAAAGGATACACACTCACCCCAGCAAATGCAATCCTAGCAAGTTCTGCCTCTACCATCGCAATCACGATCAGGATACAGAAGAGTCATCCAGCTCTAAGATGAGATCAAGGAGCTCATCAGGTGTGGTAGGCTTGGTCAATTCCAGCGATATCGATCAGAAGGACAAGAGGATCGGTCGAGAGCACCCCCACCATCAAAACCACCAATGGGCGAGGAGCAGCGAGAACATCAACCTCCGATTGGCATCATTAACAACAACTCTGGGGGACTTCAGTGAGGGGAGGCTAGCAGGTCAGCCAAGCTCGGGAAGAAGTGAAGAACTAAAGAGCCCATTGCTTTCACCGACGAGGATGCTCAAGGAGTCCAATTTTTGCACAATGACGTGGTTGTAATCTCTTTGAACATTACTGACCATGATGTATGTCGTGTTTTGGTAGATAGTGAAAGTTCTGCTGACATTCTGTACTATAATGCTTTCTTTAAAATGTCCATATTCGTAATCGCCTGGGACCCATGAGCTCCACATTGGTCGACTTCACTGGTGATGCTATGCCAATGGAGGGAATGATAACTCTAATTGTGACTACAGGATAGTATCCAAAGCAGGCCAAGGCGTGGGTTGACTTTTTGGTGGTAAAAGCCTCCTCTACTTATAATGCAATCCTCGATCGATCTGATCTAAATGCACTATAAGCCATAGTATCGACATATTATCTAAAAATAAAATTTTCAACAAACAACGAAATAGATGAAATCAGAGGCGATCAAGCATTAACCTGGCACTGCTACTCCATCATCTTATAAAATGGCACTCAACTTGACCCCTGCCCAGTTGACGGGCTTGATGTCTGTGATGACCTTGACAAAGAATGGGGCAAGCCCATAGAAGATCTTGTGACCGTCCCCCTGAATGACAAAAATGCGGAGCATATGGTGCAAATTGGCTCCAATCTGGAAGATGAAGTTTGGGAGTAGTTCATCACCTTTTTATGGAGGAATATTGACATCTTCGCCTGGGTTCCGATGGATATGCCTAGGATTTACATCGAGGTTATGGAACATCAACTGGCCATTGATCCCAAGCATTGACCAGTGAAAGAAAGAGTTCGGGGCCATACACTAGAAAGGTAGAAGGCAATAGCAGAAGAAGTCGACAAGCTTCTCAACGCTGGATTTATTTGAAAAATCAGTTATCCGACTTGGGTCTCTAACGTGGTTCTGGTCAAGAAGGCCAACGGCAAGTGGAGGATGTGTATAGACTTCAAAAAGCTAAACAAAGTTGACCTAAAAGATAGCCTCCCTCTATCCAGAATTGATCAACTAGTAGACACAACGTCGGGCCATAAGCTCCTCACCTTCATGGACGTCTTTTCCAGCTATAACCAAATATGGATGGCACCGAAGGACGAGGAGAAAATTGCTTTTGTTACTGATCATTGTCTTTACTGTTACAGGATTATGCCTTTTGGACTCAAGAATGCAGGGGCGACGTACCAGCACCTGGTCAACAAGATCTTCAAGGAGCAGATCGATCACAACTTGGAAATGTATGTGGATGACATGCTCATCAAAAGTCGAGCTTCAATAAACCACATCGTCGACCTCGAAGAGACCTTTAGTGCACTTAAGAAGTATAAGATGAAGCTGAATCTGACCAAGTGTACCTTTGGTGTGACCTCGAAAAAGTTTCTGAGGTTTATGGTGTCAAGGCACGGGATCGAAGCAAATCTAGAAAAAATCTGAGCTATTCAGGAGATGATTGCTTCAAAAATAATCAACGAAGTTCAGCACCTGATTGGAAAAATGGCATCCCTAAATCGCTTCATCTCGAGATCGATCGAGCGATGCATCCCCTTCTTCTAAGTTCTCAAGCAATCAAAGAACTTCTGCTGGCCGATGGAGTGCCAACGGGTGTTTGAAGAGCTCAAAAACTACCTTCGCTCACCCCCACTACTGGCAAAACCTGAATCCAAAAAAAATTATTCTTGTACCTAGTAGTCTCTCCAACAGCCTTGGCAGTAATCCTGATCAAGGAGGAAGTGAAAATGCAGCGACCAGTTTACTATATAAGCCAAATTTAGAGGGATGCAGAGATCAAGTACTCTAAGCTAAAAAAATTAACTTACTCTTTTCTAATTATTGCCAGGAGACTCTAACCTTACTTTTAGGGACACACCATAATGGTCCTCATAGATTAACCAACAAAAGCAGTCCTTCATCGAACAGATGCTTTTGGAAGAATAACGAAATGGGCAATCAAGCTCATGAAGTTTGACATCAATTATCAACCTCGATCATCGATCAAAGCTCAGATATTGATAGATTTTGTAGTAGAATATACCATTTTAGATGAAGTCAAGCTTGAACAGAATGAGATCGGCATCCCATGATTGCAACCGAGCCTCTCCGAAGAGAGTGCCAAACTTTTTGAAGGTTTTTGGGCCTTATACATGGATGGTTCATCTAACTCTGCTGGAGTTGGCATGGGATTACTCTTAGTCAACTCTGAGGGAGTCGTTGCCGAATACGCACTATGCTTTAAATTTTCTATAACTAATAATGAGGCCAAATATGAAGCACTGATCATCGGGTTAAAAATAGCAAGAGAGTTAAGTAGATCGGCTTCAAGTCTACAGTGATTCTCAATTTATGGTCGGTCAAGTTAGTGGCAATTATAAAGCATGGGAGGAAAGTAAGATGAAATACCTTGAGAAAGTAAAGGATTTGACTCTAGCCTTTGAAAGTTTTGGCATTCGATAAATTTTGAAGGCAAAAAATACAAGAGCTGACCTTCTCTCTAAATTGGCCACTTTAGCCCCAGCCGAACTATCCAAAAAAGTATTTTTTGAAACTCTAAAATGCCCAAGCTCAAAGGAATCATAGCTTGTTATACAGATGGAGCTCGAGCTGAGTTGGATTGATTCATTAGTTGCCTATCTCAAAGTGAGAGTTCTTCCTCATGATCCGAAAGAAGCTCGAAAACTCAAAAATCAAGCCTCTCAGTACATTTTGTATGAGGGCAAGTTATATAATATGTCGTATTTGCTATCGCTGTTGAGATGTCTTTGACCTTCAAAGGCCGACTTCACATTATGAAAAGTATATGATGGAATTTATGAAAGTCATGTAGGAGCCAGATCCCTATCACAAAGACTATTTCGGTAAGGATACTATTGGCCGATCTTGTACCACGATTCTATAGAGTATGTCAAGAAATGTGACCACCGTCAGAGAAATGCAAACATACAAAGATAGCCGACCTTCGAGCTTACTCCACTAAGCACACCTTGGCCATTTGCATAGTGGAGAATGGATATACTTGGCCCTTTCCCAATGACATCCAGATAATGAAAGTTCCTCCTGATTGCGATCGACTACTTCATCAAATGGATCAAAACCAAACCACTAGCAAAAATTATTGAGACCAAGGTATAAAACTTCATCTGAAAGTCAATCGTCTGTCGGTTTGGTCTGCCCTGAACTCTCATAACAAATAACGAGCGACAGTTCACTAGGATGAGATTCACTAAGTTCTGCGAAGATCTAAACATCTTCCATCACTTCACATCGGTAGCTCACCCACAGGCAAATAGAAAAGCTGAAATGACCAACCGAACCCTATTATCTTACAAAATAAGACATCCTTTTCTGACTTGGACAAGCTCTAGTCAGACAAAGTGAAGGCCTCTAAATGAGCACAAACTTCTTTGGCTCAGTCAGGACAACTATTTATGATAGTAAAAGAAAAACGTTAGGTTCAATCGAGTGCTAGCACGATTTTCTTGAACCTAATTGAATCTCATTTAGATCAATTGAACTGGATCAGTTCAATTGATGATCACCAGATTCAAACCCTTGTTTGTGTGACCTAGTTAGGTTCAGTTCTATATGGTAATGGGATATGTCATGATCTCTATCATCGACATCATCGAAACTCCTTTCGATGGATCAAAACTCTTCTGATTCAAACAGCTAGAATGATCGATCATCTAAATCATTCTAATTGCTCCCAAAATCCACCAGTGACACCTAGCAGTATATGGTGGCAACCCATCAGAGCTAAATGCGAACCTCTTGGTGCAGCTACCTGTGTGATTAAGTTCTTCTATCTTGAGCCCCAATCAGATTAGGGTTAAGGTGAACTCGTCAAACCCTAGTCTCTGTCATATGATGTAATCATTCGATTTCAAGTCCAATGTGAAAACCTAAATAGAAACTCTTTCTATTATTTCACTCTGCCATGGCTATGGACTTCTGGACTTGATTCTCATGATCATCATAGGGCTGCTCCTCTACCACCGAGGTAGATAGATTTCATCTTGATGCTATCCAGTTCCTACAATGAACATGCTATAGCCAACATACACCTCAGGGTTCCATATGGCTAGGAGATCGAGTAATGGTGTAGTCAAACTATAACACCCTCAACGTGAACTGTCGATGCACCTCAGGTTAAAGAACCAGACATACTACTGCAGCATCGAGTCAGCCATTGACGAGAAGGTAGACTCCCTAATGACTACTCGAGGTGGTCACGCTCAGTGCCCTCGTTCTTTAACGAGTACCTGTACTCTCGCTTCGGTGTCTCCACACCATAGACTCAAGACTCATCTACTAAAGAGAAGTGATTGTACACCAACCTTCCGGATCAATCACCATCCTCATGATGATCCTATGGTCGGGAGCATTTTATGAGTTAATAATGATTATTCATGTCTTAAATTTTCAACTCTTGAAAATATGAATTATCATTACCATTAACTCAAAGGATGTATCACAAACACTAAATACACATATGTGATAGAAAATAACCCATTTTATTGATATTAGTCAAAAATATAATTTTGCCCCTAGAAGTGTATTACAAGTGTCAGCCAATTCTGGTTTCTAGGGTACATATATCTAACAGTTTGACTGATGGAGAAATCCATTTGAATAGAGAGTTCGTCTGAAGGAGAAGTCCGAAGGAATTTCGACTTAAGGAGAAGTTCGAAGGAAGTTCATCTGGTGGAGAAGTCCATCTGGAGGAGAAGTCTGAAGGAAGTTCATCTGGTGGAGAAGTTCAGAGGAAGTTAATCTGATGGAGAATCCAAAGAAAGTTTGTCTAGTGGAGAAGTCTGAAGAAAGTTCATCCAAGCAGTCCCAAAGATCGGTAGGCATACTAAAGGTCGGTCAACCCAAGGACAAGGGAAGCCATGATTGAAGCTCTTCCACGATCGAGAATCCTTCTCAACTAGGCATCAGTCCGAAGTTCGGCAGGAGCGAGGTTTATCCCCAATAGTAACGGACAAGCTTGGACCTAGGTCTGACAAGTATTACCTCATAGGATATCCAAAAGAGACCAAAGGGTATAACTTCTACCTTGCTGATGAACAAAAAGTATTTGTCAGCCTAAGGTAGTCTTCTTGAAAAGGAAGTTCCTTAGTGAAGGAACAAATGCCTCTAAGGTCGAACTTAAGAAAGTTCGACAGATGAAAAAATTGACACAAATTGCTGAATCTGAATCAGATTTGATTAGATCAAATCCAAAGCCCATTGAACCTGCATCCTTAAGGCGGTCAGGTAGAGTACCATGTCAACTAGATAGATATTATAGTTTTTTGGTTTGGGATGGTGATCCTATTGAACTCGATGAGAATGATGAGAATTGGATCACTTACCTAAATGCAATGCAGAGAGCTGACTCTAAGAAATGGCTTGAGGCCATGAAATTCGAAATAGAATCCATGAACCCACCTGAAGGGGTAAAACCCATAGGATGTAAGTGGGTCTTCAAGAGAAAAAGAGGTGCAGATGGAAAGGTGGAGATCTATAAAGCCCATTTGGTTGTCAAAACATATTGTCAATATTATGGTATAGACTATGATGAGACATTTTCTTCTATGGCAATGCTCAAGTTCATTTGGATCTTGCTTGCGATAGCTGCCTATTTAGACTATGAAATCTAGTAGATGGATGTGAAAGCAGCTTTCTTGAATGGGGAGATGGAAGAAGAGGTGTATATGATATAACCTAAAGGATTCACATCCATAGATGAGTCTAAGGTGTGCAAGCTTCAAAGATCCATTTATGGACTAAACCATGCATCTCAGAGTTGAAACATACTTTTTGATAGGATGATCAAGACGTATGGCTTTGTTAAGAATGGAGAAGAGCCCTGCATATATAAGTGGACTGTCTGTTGGAAGAGTTTCAAGCAGCACACTATGGCTGACTCAGTTTGCAGGATAGAGTATGTTGCTGCATCAGATGCTATCAAAGAAGCAGTGTGGCTGAGAAAATTCATCACCGAGCTCAGAGTAGCATCCTTCCTTGATGGTCAAGTTTTGTTCTACTATGACTGCTTTGGAGCTATTACTCATGTGAAGGAATCGAAGGCACACTAGTGAATGAAACATATTCTACATTGCTACCATCTTGTCCAAAAGATCGTGGATCGAGATGACATTGACCTTTAGAAGATCGACGAAAAGAAGAACCTGACCGACCCATTCATTAAAGCTATTGCAGTGAAAGAGTTCGACGACGTCAAGTCAAAGATGGATATTAGATACTACATCGATTGGCTTTAGTTCAAGCAGAAAATTATTGAAAATAGTGTCCTAAAGTTAATTATCAGTCTATTGACAATTGTGCTATTTCTTATACTTGCATATGAATTATTGATAAATAAAATTTATTTTGGTATTTTATCATCACAAAATCTCACATCTTCTAATGAACTCCTGTGTTGTGGTGATGTCTTTAAGACTATTTAGAATCAACAAAGGAGGATTTATCATTTAGTCTTTAAACCTATTTGTTATCAAATGATACGTTATTATCAAGGATAATAATATTTATTAAGTATAAATCGTTGTGTGCCATATGAGTTGGTTATCCTCTTAACCAAGGAGTGTGTAGACACTGGTATGGCATGCAGGTAAGATGTAGGGATGCATCTGCATTGAACGGACCAACTTCGAAGCTTTTCTACTATCAAGATTTGCTCTGATGGAATATGGGTATAAGTGTCCCTTCAATTTGAGATCACCATAGTGACTTTCAAGCAACTCATTGTGCTTTGGTGTTGGACTACCTGAATTTTTAATTCAGTGATGGAAGGTTTCTAGGCATAGTCAATTACTTGGAAAGTCGGTGCGTGTATCAAGATGCGATTGACCACTCTTGATTTTAGGAGCTGTGTTTAATTGTGTTTCAATTTAGCAAATCCTTGGTTAGGATAGTTCTAGTGAGGGATCATAAGACTAATTGCTTTAAGATATGATTTGGATGTATCTATCAGGGTTGGTAGTTTAACTCTGAGTCATCCTCATACATAAGGTTAAAGATATGAATTATGCAATAACCATATTCACGTAGTTTCTAAATGTTGTGATTATGACTATTCGACTTATTCGGATGTCAGGCATCATTGCTAGATGGTTACTTTAATTAGTACAAAAAGATGTTCCTATGCTACCGACTTAGGTTCGAACCTACGGGATCACACATACTAGAGGTTTCTACCTGATCTGATGGTTAGTGAAGAGTTTCACTAGACTGAAACTCTATGGTCAAGAGTTTCACTAGATTGGGGCTCTTCGATCGAGATTCTTATTGCATTAGGAGTCTGAGTCTTGGTTGTCTGAAACATTGTGATCAAGAGTCCTAATGGACTGAGACTCTATGGTCAGGAGTCCTACTAGACTGAAACTCTTCGATCAAGAGACCTACTATTCTAAAACTCTGAGTCTTACTTATCTGAAGCTCTATGATCGAGAGTCTGGACTCTGTGATCATGAGTTCCACTCGTTTCGGACATCGAGATCAAGAGTCCCACTGGTTTGGGACTCTTTGATCAAGAGTTTCATTTTAATAAGACTCTATTATCCGGATATCCACTAGATTTGAATTCTATATTTATGAGAGATTTAATTAGTAATTTGATCACTAATTAACTTAATTTAATAGAGTAATTTTTTTGGATCAAGTCCAATTGAATTAGATTCAGTTGGGTTTGATCCGATTAAGTTATGAGATGACCTAATCATCGAGGAAGTATGATCGCTGATTTGATCAGGGGTTGGGCTTATTTAATTTCTGATTTGATTAAAATTTAATTAAGCTTAATTAAGCCTAAATGAGTTGGATTTAATCTAGTCTAATTGGGTCTAACCAATTTAGATTGGGTTGGTTCAATTAGATGAATAATTATGAGACTAGTTTGACCTAGTCTTCCATGTGCCACCTCACCCTCTTTGCACCATTTTTTTCTCCATGAGAAAGATGTTCTCATGAATTATTTTCTATACAAAAGAAGGCTTGCACCCTCCCTTCTCACATCCTAAATGGATGGGCTTGATCTAATTGCAATTTGAATTTAAATGGGATTTGAATTCAAATAGCAAACCACTTTATCCCAACTCTTCCACATGCCACCTTGATTTGCGCACCCTCTATAAAATTTTTGAAATTTTTTCTAGGTGTAAGTTTTTTTGAAACTCCTCTCCTCTAGTGTTTGAGCCCTTCCATAGCCTAAAAAAATTTTTAAAAAAAATCTAAGAAGAAAAAATTGAGGGAGAAAACTTGGTGCTAGCATTTTAGTGCTGTGCAACCCTAGTTCATGATCTAGGGTTCCTATTTTGATTTTATAAGATCTGAGCATCAAATCCTTATGAGATTTTGTGGGGTGCTTCCTCATCCTCTCTTCTACCCTTGCTATTGATTTAGAGAATCCAAAGTTTTGGTGGAAAGAGATTGAAATTATTTGATCAGATCTAGCCGTCAGGAGCATTCTTCATCGAGCTAGCACTCGGGAGGAGCTGATCGAGATAGAACCTCGTGTGGACCATCCATGGAGGCCAAACGTGTGTATAGCTGCATCACAATGATCAAACCTACTTGGTGATTAGATCGATGGTGATTTGATTGCGGAGATTGTCTACCCATGCAAGGTAATATATTTTGAACATGTAGTATCGTAAAAATTATTTTACTATTCATCATCTTTTGTTTTTGGATATAATTGCATGCATATATTTCATGTTAGATCCTGATTTTATAGGATTTGTAGATTAGATCAATAGCCTTTTAAAAATTAATTAGATTAATTTTTATTTCTACTATAATTACTTTTTATAAAAAAATTGAAAGTAGAGCTAGAAACCCTTCATGCTTTCCATCAAACAAAAGGTCCAAGGCTAACTTAGATCAAGCATTGTGCTTCTACTGTATGAAGCAGGGGCACTAGAAGAGGATCTATCCTCAATACCTTGCTTTCCATGATCCCAAATGGTTGAACAAGAAAAAGGAGCAAGGAGTTGTTGATCGAGGATGTTATATGATAATATCTTATAATTTTTTTGTTTGTGATACAACTACCTGGGTATTAGATACCGAAAGTTCAGTTCATATTTACAATTCATTGCAAGAACTTCAAGTTAGTAGAAAATTTGAAAATAATGAATGATTTTTGAATGTTGGAGATGGAAGATCTGTTCCAGTTCTAGCTATGAGAATAGTTCAGCTTATTTTCAATACTAATATCATTTCTTTAGATAAATGTCATTATTATCCTTCTTTTCTAATGAATATAATCTTTGTTGGCCTTTTAACCAAAAATGGTTATTATTTGTTAATAAAGAGAGATTATTATGATGTCATGTTGAATGATGTTACGATAATGCAAAGACAACAAAAAAATAGCATTTACATTTTATCATTGCTTTTGAGTGTAATGTATACTTCTAAAAAATGTTCAAGATTAGATAATGAACATTTGCCAAGTATACCAGTAAATAGTGACCCTCATAAGTAATATTTATAGTAAGGGTTACTATTAGATAATGTTAAAGATTGTGATATCGGTTATGGTTGTTGGACCTTGATATGATAAGTATGTATTTATAGGATATCCCAAAAAAACTAAGGATTACTATTTCTACCATACGGAAGAACAAAAGGTGTTCGCCAGCAATAGGGCAATCTATTTAGAAAAAAAATTCTTTAGTGAAGAAACTATTGTCTCTAAGATTGAACTTGAGAAAGTTCAATAAGTAGAACAGCCGACACCAGTAACCAAACATGTGCTAGGTTTGATTAGATTAAACCTAAAACCTCCTGCACCATTAAGGCGATTCGGTATAGTACCGCATCAATCAGATAAATACTATAATTTTTTGGTTCAGGATAGTGATCTTATCGAACTCGATGAGAATGATGAGGATTCGATCACCTATTTGGATGCAATGCAGAGTCCTGATTTCAGGAATTGGCTTGAGGCCATGAAATTCAAGATGGAGTCTATGAAAGTCAACAATATATGGACATTGATTGACCTACTTGAAGGGGTTAAACCCATTGGATATAAGTGGATCTTCAAGACAAAGAGGGGTATAGATGGGGAGGTGGAGATCTATAAAGCCTGTCTGGTTGCCAAGGGATATCATCAACGTTATGGTATTAACTATGGTGAGGAGTTCTCTCTTGTGGCAATGCTTAAATCTATTTGGATAATGCTTGCGATAGCTGTCCATCTAGACTATGAGATCTGGTAGATGGATGTGAAGATAGCTTTTCTGAATGGAGAGCTGACCAAAGAAGTGTATATGATACAGCCTGAGGGGGTCACATCCATAGATGAGTCCAAGGTGTGCAAGCTTCAGAGATCCATTTATGGATTGAAGTAGGCACCTTGTAGTTGGAACATGCATTTTGATAAGGTGATCAAAATGTATGGCTTCATTAAGAATGGAGAAGAGTCCTGCATTTACAAGTAAACAAATAATCCAGTAGTGGTATTCGTTATCATGTACATTGATGATATTCTCTTAATCAGGAATGACAGCCCCGCACTACAAGAAATAAAAGTTTGACTATCATTTCAATTTTTCGTAAATGACTTGGGTAAAGCATCTTACATCTTAGCGATGAAAATCTATAGGGATAGATCTAAGAGGATGCTTGGCTTATCCCAATCCACGTATATAGAAACTATGCTAAAAAAGTTTAGCATGGAAAATTTTAAGAAAGGCTATCTTCTGATAGGCCATGGTGTTAGATGTGTGCCCTAGAAGCCAGATTGGCTAAACACTTGTAATACACTTCTAAGGATAATTTAATAATTTTGACTATAAATTAATAAAAAAATTATTTTCTATCATAGTATGTAATTAAAGTGTTTGTGATACATTCTTTGAGTTAATGGTAATGATAATTTATATTTTCAAGAGTTGAAAATTTAAGACATGAATTTTCATAATTAACTCATAAACTACTCCCGACCATAGGATCATCACGAGGATGGTGATTGATCTGGAATATTAGTGTATGATCACTTTCTTAGGATAGATGTGTCTTGAGTCTATGATGTGGAGACACCGGAGCGAGAGTATAGGTACTTGTTAGAAAATGAGGGCACTAAGCATGACCACCTCAAGCAATCATATGAAAGTCTATCTTCTCATCGATGACTGACTCGATGCTACAGTGGTGTGTCTAGTTCTTTGACCTGAGATGCATCGGTAGTTCACCTTGAGGGTGTTATACTTTGACGATACCATAACTCGATCTCCTAACCATTTGGAATTCTGAGGTATATGTTGGCTATAGCATGTTCATTATATGAATTGGATTGCCCCAATAGGGGATCTATCTACCTTGATAGATGAGGAGTAGCCCTATGATAATCATGAGATTGAGCCTTAAGTCCATGGCCATGGTATAGTGAAGATGATAGAAAGAGTTTCTATTAGGTTTTCACACTAGACTTGAATCGAATGATTAATTCATATGATGGATATTAGGTTTGATGAGTTCACCTTAACCCTAATCCTGTCGGAGCTCAAGACAGAAGAATTTGATCACATAAGTAGCTGCACCAAGAGATTTGCTTTCGGTTCTGATAAGTTGCTACCATATACTGCTAGATATCATTAGTGGATTTTTAGAGCAATTAGAATGATTTTGATGATCGATCATTCTAATTATATGAATCAAAAAAGTTTTGGTCCATGATAAAGATCGCGACATGTCTCATTTCCATACGAAACTGATGTTAGATATATGTGCCCTAGAAGCTAGAATTGGCTGACACTTGTAATACACTTCTAGGGTCAAAATTATAATTTTGACTAAAATTAATAAAATGGGTAATTTTCTATCACATATGTGTATTTAGTATTTGTGATACATCCTTTGAGTTAATGGTAATGATAATTCATATTTTCAAAAGTTAAAAATTTAAGACATGAATAATCATTATTAACTCATAAAATGCTCCCGACCATAGGATCATCATGAGGATAATGATTGATCCAAAGTTGGAGTGCAATCGCTTCTCTTTAGTAGATGAGTCTTGAGTCTATGGTGTGGAGACACCAGAGTGAGAGTACAGGTACTCGTTAGAGAACGAGGGCACTGAGCGTGACCACCTCGAGTAGTCATTAGGAAGTCTACCTTCTCGTCAATAACTAACTCGATGCTGCAGTGGTGTGTTTGGTTCTTTGACTTAAGGTGCATCGATAGTTCACCTTGAGGGTGTTATAGTTTGACTACACCATAACTTAGTCTCCTAGCCATACGAAACCCTGAGGTGTATGTTGGCTATAGCATGTTCATTGTAGGAACTGGATCGCATCAAGATGGAATCTATCTACCTCGGTGGTAGAGGAGCAGCCCTATGATGATCATGAGAATCAAGTCCAAAAGCCCATGGCCATGGTAGAGTGAAATAATAGAAAGACTTTCTATTTAGGTTTTCACATCGGACTTGAATCGAATGATTACATCATATGACAGAGACTAGGGTTTGATGAGTTCACCTAAACCCTAATCTGATCGGGGCTCAAGATAGAAGAACTTAATCACATAGGTAGCTACACCAAGAGGTTCGCATTCAGCTCTGATGGGTTGCCACCATATACTGCTAGGTGTCACTGGTGGATTTTGGGAGCAATTAGAATGATTTAGATGATCGATCATTCTAGCTGTTCGAATCAGAAGAGTTCTGATCCATCGAAAGGAGTTTCGATGATGTCGATGATAGAGATCATGACATATCCCATTACCATATAAAACTAAATCTTCTAGGTCACACAAACAAGGGTTTGAATCTAGTGATCATCAATTGAACTAATCCAGTTTAATTAATTTGAATGAGATTCAATTAGGTTCAAGAAAATCATGCTAGCACTCGATTGAACCTAACGTTCTTCTTTTACTATCATTAATGGTTGTCCTTATTGAGCCAAAGGAGCTTGTACTCAATCAGATGCCTTCACTTGGTCTGACTAGAGCCTATCCAGGTCAGAAAGTGGTTGTCTTATTTTAAGACAATACCTACCATTCTTGGTCACCTGCCATTTCTCGTCCTTTGACTTTGGTCAAAAGTTGACCTTTGACTGGTCAAATGTTGACCATTGATACTATGACTTTTGTCCATGTGTCGTGCACCTATTGGAGAGCTGGTGGGAGCCTATCCCCCTACCAGAACCGAGCAAGGAGGAGGGCGCACGCCACCCTTGGCGTGTGCCTAAGTTGGAGGCGCCCAGGAGTCCCTGTTGGATAGGGACTCCATCTCCCTTTTGGATTTCGATTAGACTTCTTCTAAGAACCAAGTTTGACTGGTCTTAGGTGCCATCTGAGGAGGAATCCAAGGGACTTTATTCCCACTAATTAGATTTAGATCTGATTTCACAAAGGGTTGTGATTGGTTGAAAAGAAGAGGAGTTGGATCACACATAGTCTATAAATAAGATCCTGCGCCCAACTCAAGGTATATTTAAAATCAACTGAAATTCCCATGCCCCAAGGCTGCCTCTCCTCTCCTCCTCCATGCCAAGTCCACCTTCTCCCTCTCCTCTCCACGCCCAAAGAAGTTTGGCATCTTAGTTGGTACAATCTAGATGTGAGAAAGGCGATACAAAGTTAGAAGGCTGCACTGCTGCAAAGGACAACTACTGATCTTCAAAAGGTATTTTGAAGATCCTTTAGATCAGATCTAGATTTAATTTTTGGAGACATGATAGAGAAGAAAAGGATCTCTAGATCCAGCCTGAGTGGATACCAGTAGAGGCTAGGCATTTGCGTGGCTAGATCCAGAACCTTCCGTTGCTTACTGGATTATCAACGGATAATTGGATTATCCTACATCAAGATAAATTAAATTTAATTTAATTTATTTAGATTTTATTTTTATTATTAGAATAATAAGTATTAGATCTGAAACATCTCAAATCTGATTAGGATCAAAGAGAAAATTTTTTAAAATATATCTCTTGATCCGATCAGATATGAACAAACCTGGTCTGAGAAATCAGGATTTCTCCTTCAACTGAACCTAACTAGGTCACACAAATAAGGATTTGGATCTAGATATTATCAATTGGACTAACCTAATTTTATTGATTTGTATTAGATCTAATTAGGTTCAAGAAAATCGTGCTAGCACACGATTGAGCCTAACATTCTCCTTTTGTAATCATTTTGGTTCGTCTCAGCTGAGCCAAATTTATTTGGACTCACTTAGAAATCTCATCTTAGTCTGACTAGATCTTGTCCAGGTCAAAAAAGAATTATCTTAGTTCATTACATGGATTTAAAACAATAGCTGTCAATTTCTATCACTTGCTAATTTCTATTTTTGGACATAGGTCAACAGTTGACCCTAGACACTTGGACATAGGAACATGTGTCATGTGGCTGTCATAAAGCACCTGAGGCTCTTGTCCTCCTGCTAAAAAAGATAAGAGAGAGGGTGCATGCCATCCCAGGCATGCACCCCATATGGATAAGGGATGGAGTCCCATATAGATGGGACTCCAGGATTTCTTGATGGGTTTAAATACCTAGGCACCAAAGAGTTTTGTTTTATCCAGTCTTGGCACTACCTATGTGGATTTTTGAGGGACATTCATCTGATTGGATCAAATGACATCATTCCACCAATCAGATTTAGATCTGATTGAATGAAGGCCTCTGATTGGCTGGGATGATGTGGCACTACATGGCACAGCAGGGTCTATTTAAACCTTGACTATGCCCAGGGTTAAGAATTTTTGCACAATTTCAATGCCCCAAGGCTGTCTCTCTCTCTCTTCCATGCCCCATCTAATACTCTCTCTCTCCTCTCTCCATGCCCAAGGAGTTGGGCATGGGTTCAAGTGTCATCTAAGGAAGAAAGGTGCCCAGATCAGGAGAACGTAGCACTACTGAAAGAGACGACTGCTGCTTCTTTAAAAGAAGTTTTGAAGAACTTCAAGATCAGATCCAGATATAATTTTTGAAGAGTTGATTTAAAAGGAGAAGACATCCAGATCCTACCCAAGTGGACACTGGTAGAGGACAAGCGTGTGCGTGGCTCCTTTCAGAACCTTAGGATCAATCAGGATCATCATAGGGTAATCTGATTACCCAAAATAAGGTAAGAAATTAAATTAGATTTAATTTTATTTTTAATTTTAATATTAGATCTTTAGGATCAGATCTGAGATGTCTCAAATTTGATTAAGATCATAAATTTTTTTTTTAAAATATGCCTTCAGATCCAATCAGATCTGAATGATTCTATGTTGGAAAGATAGGATTTTTTCTTCAACTAGTATCAGAGCTCGATTGGCAGTTCTTCAGATCTATTTTAAGTCTGATTTACTTTTATTTATGATCTAATATTAAATAATTTTAGATATCACATCATATGTGATTAGATCTGAAATCAGAAAATTAAAATTAGAATGGTTTAGATCTATAATGTATGAGATGCATGACTAGACTAGGTATAGAATAGTTCTATGTATAGTCTAGCATAATCATATTTTTAATTTAATTAAAAATAATTTTAGATCTATTTAATTTTTATTTTTTTAAAGTTATAATTCTTATAACAAGATCTAAAAAATAAAAAATAAAGTTTTAATTTTTTTTCATATGAGATATAAAAGATGCATGCTTAGACTAGTTATAGAATAGTTCTATAAAATATCTAGAATAGTTTTGTTTGAAGTAATCAAATTTAAATTTTATTTTTCATATATCATATGTGATATATCAGATCTGAAAGTATGCATGTTTAATTTAGTTATGATGCATGAGATGGATGCAAAACATGTATAAGTTAGATCAGTAATTGTATATGCGATATATGTTTTAGATCTAACTAATTTTGTAGCAAAAATTATATTTCTGATTAAGATATTCTCTTTGGTCGTCTGATCATAAGAATAAAGTAGAATTTAAAGACCCTCTCCTTCCATTTAATGAGATATTCTTATGACATGTAGGGGTGCTATGTATTCGTCCTTAATCAGAAATTAAAACTTATTTTTCTGCAAAACCTTAGATCCTGAAATACTAGGATTTTGTTATATATTTTGTTCATGAATCCAAAACATAATTAAGAATTAAGATCTAAGACATATTCATAAAATTAGGTTCGGGCTTGGGTAGCTCAATTAGGTCTAGCGGTTGATCAAACCGAATCAAAAGTTGGTTAGGTGGGATCAAAGGAAGCTTAGATCTGACCAGCCTAATAGGATTAAGTCTGGATCAAGAACGAATCACATTGAGATGTGACTCAATCAAGTCAAGACCTAATTTGGCTCCATGGTTCGAGCTTGGATTGTAGGCTAACCTACTTGGTTCTAATTTGATAATTTGGTGTCTAAGATAAGTCTAGCAGATACGATCGACTGGTTTTTAATTGGGAGCTACCCGATTTGAATGCATTCTTATCAAGTTAATGGCATATCTTTTCCATCGATCTCACTTATATGGCTATTTATGTCGATCCAGTTCTAATTTGAGGTGGCTAACAATTCAAGCCAACCCATGCCACTAGGTTAGTCATAATTGTTATGACTAAGTCAAGCCATGTTTAAAGAGATCTAAATTAAATCTTTCTAAGAAAATATTAAGTCTAAGGTTTTCCACCATTGTAGATATGCGGGTCCTTTCTTGGGTTAATTGTTCTCAGCTAGTTACAGTAGCTCAGTTGCACCAAAAAGATGCAACCATATTTATTAGGCATTGGATGCTATAGATTGGAGGATGGGTTGGGCTCAATATTTTGGATATGATGAGGGACCCAATCAGGAATCCAATTCGTTCAAATGGTGGGTCTGACTTAACTAAGGAGTGGATCAATATTCCAGACATAGTGAGATTCATGAATTAGAGACCAAGTTTGGATGCACCATGATTAGAGAATCATTGAACAAGAATTATCCACTCATCGGTTGACCCATCATCAATAACTATTAGGTGAGGTGATGAGCCAGTCAATAGGACCGCACTATCCATTAGAAATCAATAATCGTAGAGATTTTTACATCTCTGCCAAGAAAGTGTAGGGATCCAAATAAATAGTGAAAGCCCAATTTATTTAAAAATAAATTTTTTAAATAAATTGATTAAGTCTAATTACAAAATCTAACTAAAATCTTTGACTCTCTATAGGAAAATATCGGCTTTCAATCCACTAGTCCGTATCCTGGACACCCATAGACTTATCGGACTCAACTATAAGTATTAGCTCCGAAACTTCAAAATTATTTTGGGTTCCAAAAAGTTGACACATGTGTTAGAATAGGATCCTCCCACTTTACCAACCCATCCATCCACTGATCAAAGAGCGTCCCTTAAGAAGTGGATGGATGAAGATAACAAAGTCAGGTATTACATGTTGGACTCGATGTCTGATGAGCTCCAGCGCCAATATGAAGACATTAAGACAAGCCACCAAATGTTGGCTCACCTGCAAGCATTGTTTGGTGAACAGAGTCATGCAGCCAAATATCAAGTCACTAAGAGACTATTTAAGGCTTAGATGAGTGATGGGCAGTTGGTCCAAGGTCATTGTCTGATGATGATCAAGAACTTAGAAGAGCTTTAGAAGCTCGGTGCCAAGTTAGATCAGGATCTATAAATTGATATAATTCGGTAGTCCTTGACTAATGCATATGGGCAGTTCATCATGAATTACCATATGCATAAACTTCAGAATACCTTGGCTGAACTCATGAACATGCTAGTTACTATTGAGATTTCTATGAAAGGTTCTAAATGAAAGAAAAACCTATTTTCTCGGCACAAAATCGTTCAGATCTAATTGGATCTAAAAAAATATTTCAAAATTTTTTTTCTAAAATCCTAATTAGATCTGAGACTTTTCGAATCTAATCATAGAGATCTGATATTAAAAGTTAAAAATAAAATTAAATCAAATTTAATTTTAAGTACCTAATTTGGTAATCTAATTACTCTATGATTATCCTATTGATTCCTGAGGTTCTGGAAGGAGCCACGCATGCATTTGGCCTCTACCAACATCCACTTAGGTAGGATCTGAATGTCTTCTCCTCATGAATTTCTTTTCTAAAAATCAAAACTAGATCTGATTTAAAAAGCCTTCAAAATGACTTCTAAGGATAGTCTGTTCATCTCACGAACACCATCACGTAGATGCTGAATCTTATGCCAAAAACCTTAGACCTTCAATTCAGATTTGTGCCTAACTTTTTAGACATATAGAATAGAGGGAGAGAGAGGATAGAGGTGGTGTAGATATCAGATGGAAGGCTCCTTTGGGTATGGAAAAATAAATTACGTTGAGGCAATTTTGTGAGAAGAGTTCTTATATAAGACATAGCACCATAAAGAGTCCCTTTTTGACCAAAAAATTTATTAATTTGGCCATTGAGACTATTGGACCTGATCTTCATGAAAAATTCCAGATCCCATCTAGTTTTGACACCAAAAATCCATCTAAAAGGTGGTAGCATGAAAGGATAAGGAAGAGTCTATGTGCATCTAGGATTCTTCTCTTAAGAGTTTGATCCAAATCAAACTCTATCAAAACAAAGTCTAGGCACCTAAAAAAATCATAAAATTTTTCACACCCAAAATATAACTTATTTCTTATCACATATCCAAAACTTAGAATAAAATAATTTCTAAAGAAATTTCTAAAATACTCTAATCACATGATCCTCAATTCTCTCAATTGGGTCAACTATTGACCCAAGTCCAATTGCACTAGGAATAAATTTAATTTTTATAATTAATCTAATCTGGACTTATTTTAGTCAGATGAAAATAAACCTATTCAAGATACAAGAATGAGTCAAATCAAATTTGACTTGGTTAAGATGAATCGGAAAGATTATAGAAGGAGAAAGTCAGGCTCAATCGTGTGCTAGCACGATTACCTTGAATCTGATTGGATCTAATCCAAATCAATCAAACTAGGTTAGCTCAATTGATGACATCCAGACCCAAACCCTTATTTTTGTGACCTAGTTAGGTTCAGTTCCGTATGGTAATGAGACATATCGTGATCTCCATCATCGACATCATCGAAACATCTTTTGATAGACCAAAACTTTTTTGATTCATATAATTAGAATGATCAATCATCAAAATCATTCTAATTGCTCCCAAAATTCATTAGTGATACTTAGCAGTATATGGTGGCAATCCATCAGAACTAAAAGTAAACCTATTGACCCCCTAAGTGATTTTGATGATGACGAAATATTAAAGCAAGTGATTACTAATATATTTTATTTTAAGTGTTCCAATATTAGAAGAAAGAGAGCTCTTTGAACAAAATAAGAAAATCATAAAGTGGAAATCAAATGAAATTCAAATCCATTAAAATTGCCTTGGAGCAGTCTTCGAGATGTCTCGAATTTTTTTCGAGAGCTCTCGAGTGGACTGACATGCAACAAACGTAGTTCTAGCTCGATTTTGAAAAGTCTCAAGTAAATCTTGAGATGTCTCAATCTCAGGTGATAGAAATCTAGTTTCTATGCTCTAAGAGCAAAAGGGTTCATAGGATTTTTGAGAGGTCTCATAGTTCCAGCAAAACATCTCATTCAGAATCGAGACATCTCGATCTCAGGCGAGCCATTTTTTTCAGAAAGGTGATTTTTTGTGCGACTGAAGACGAGAGCTCTCCTGATCAATCTGAGAGACCTCGTAACCTGGTGAGACATCTTGAGACAAACCGAGAGGTCTCGAGACACGATGACAGCTTTTTGATAGGGCATTTTAGATCGGATTTTTTTCGTCAATGGCTAGTTGCTGCACTTCAGTGGTCAGATTTTACTTTTTCTATACTCCAATCATCATCAGAAAAAAGAAAATGCTGGAGATATAAAAGGAAGAAAGATTATTTTTTAAAAGAAGATAAAAATAAGAGAAAGAAAAGCATGCTCTATTCTTGAACGAATACCCAATCTTTAATTAATCTGTTCTCTCAAGATTTGAAGAATCCTCAAGTGCATTAGCTCCACACATTCAAAGAAGCTTTCAACGAACTACAAGGATAATTTTTCTGCTCATTTAAAGGGGCATTTCAAGTTGTAAAATTTCTTTTCCTCTTTTCGTGTACTTGGTTTCAGTAGGAGCTGAAACTTTGGTTTTGGTACTTTTTTTCTCCTCTGTTTATTCAGATTGATTTGTCTGATTCTTGTAAGGGTTCTGGTTGGTGAACCTAGGAAAAAACCAACTAGGTTTTTGGATAGTGATTCCAAAAAAACTGTCCGACTATAATCTTATGGGATTATAGTGAAATTGTCAAGAGTGTGCTTGGGGAGTGGACGTAGGTGCTGGGAGAGCACCGAACCACTATAAAATTCTTTTGTTTGTGTGTTTACTCTTAATTATTTTTTTTATTTTTTCTTATATTTGATTCACTTAGGTTTTAATCATTTAGCACTACACATATCTGTTTTAATTTTTGAAAACCCAATTCATCCCCCCTCTTGGGTTGTCTATTTGGGCAACAATTGGTATCAGAGCCTTGGTTCTCTACTAATTGTTGATCTTATCAACTAGAGACAAAGATCATGTCAACCCAACTAGGAGGTTCACTTGCCAAAGGGCAATCCATAAATAGGCCACCTCTTTTCAATGGGTCCAACTATACCTATTGGAAAGCTCGCATGTGCATTTTCATTCAAGCCCTTGACTATGACATATGGAGTGTCATTATCAATAACCCACACACACCTATAATCATTGTCAATGGCACAACTCTCCTAAGCCGGAGAAGGATTGGGATGAAACAGACAAGAAACTTGTCCAATTAAATGCCAAGGCAATCAATGTACTCTATTGTGCTCTTGATGCAAACGAGTTTAACCGAATCTCCACTTGCAATTCTGCAAAGAAAATTTAGGATGGACTTGAGGTCACACATGAAGGGACAAATCAAGTAAAAGAAACTAAAATTAACATGCTAGTTCACCAATATGAGTTATTTAAAATTGATCTCACTGAATCTATCACTAGCAAATACACAAAATTCATTGATATTATAAATGATTTAAAAAGCTTAGGTAAAGTTTACACTAATAGTGAATTGGTAAGAAAGATCCTTAGATTTTTGCCTAGGTCATGGGAAGCCAAAGTAACAGCCATCCAGAAGGCAACTGATCTGAACACACTACCACTAGAGGAGCTTATTGAATCCTTGATGACACATGAGTTGGCCATGAGTCGGCACAATAAGGAAGATAACAAGAAGAAGAAAATAATAGCGCTAAAATTTATGGCTGATGAAGAAGAAGATGATCTATCCACTAGTGAGAAAAATGATGAAGATATGGCCCTAGTGATCAAAAAATTCAAAAAATTTATGAGAAGAAGAAGACAAGGATTCAAGAAGAGAAACTTCATTAGACGAGAAGCCAGTAGGAAGAAAGAAAAAGTAAAAGAGAGAGATCAGCCCACTTGCTATGAATGTAAGAAGCCAGGATATTTTAGGACTGAATGTCCTCTATTGAAGAAGGGGCAAAAAAGAATAAAAAAAAGCCATGTTAGCAACATGGAGCGACAGCGATGAGTCAAGCACGAAGGAAACGAAGCAAATTTATGTTTCATGGCACAAGATGATGAGGTATCCTCCGCTTTTGATTTAGATTTTATCTTTGATGAGCTTCAAGATGCTTTTTATGATTTGATGAAAGATTTCAAAAAGATAAGCTCAAAAAATAAAAATCTTAAGAAAATGACTCAAACACTCTTGAAAGAAATGGAAGAGGTAATTAGTAGCCACAATAAGTTAAAAGAAGAAAATAAAATCCTAAAGGATGAATTGGATAAATTAAAGTCTTTAGTTGATAAATTTACTTGTAGTTCTAAAAAATTGTCAATAATTTTAAATAGTCAAATAGGAGTTTATGATAAGGCCGGACTAGGATATAAACCCAAAGACAAAACCAAGTTTCTAAAAAATTTCTTCATTACACCCATCACTAATAGCACTTCTCATACCATTTGCTTTAAATTCAAAAAGATAGGACACAAGGCTTTTGAATGCAATACTAGAAGAGTTAAAAAAAAGCATATTAAATGTATTTGGATTCCAAAAGGAACCATGTCTACTAATCCTAAAGGACCCAAGAAGATTTGGGTACCTAAAACTATCACTTGATTGTTAATGCAGGAATGCGTTGCAGCCGAAAGATCAAAACGGGATTGGTATTTAGATAGTGGCTGCTCAAGGCATATGTCGGGTGACAAGTAATAGTTCATCATCCTAGAAAGAAAGGAAGGAGGAGTAGTCACCTTTGCTGATAATGGTAAAGATAAAATAATTGGCTATGGTAAAATTCAGATTACTCCTTTGATCTTTATAGATAATATATTATTAGTTGATAATTTAAAACATAACTTGCTTAGTATTAGTCAACTATGTGATAGAGGTTTTAAAGTCTCATTTGAATCTTCTTTGTGCAAAGTATCTAGTTCCTTGGATGATAGTTTAAAATTCATTGGATTTAGGCATGGGAACATCTACATGGTGAATCTTGATGAAATTGCCATGAAGAGTGGCCAATGCCTAGTTGCAATGAATGCTAATATAAAAGAAACTAGTTGGCTTTGGCACTGAAGATTAGTCATGCTAGCATGCATACTCTTTATAAATTGCATAATAAAGACTTAGTTAAGGGGCTACCAAAACTAAATTTCCAAATTGATCATGTTTGTGATGCTTGCCAATTCAAAAAATAAACTAGAGAGAGTTTCAAATCCAAAAAGGTAGTTTCAACTTCTAGGCCTCTTGAATTGATTCATATGGATTTGTTTGGACCTACTAGGACCACAAGCCTTGGAGGAAAGAAGTATGGTCTACTAATTATTGATGATTATTCTCATTTCATTTGAGTTCTATTTTTAGCTCACAAAGATGAAGCATTCTCATTATTTTCAAAATTTTACAAGAAAATAATAAATGAAAAAAACTCTACTGTGGTATGTATCCGTAGTGATCATGGCACAGAATTTGAAAACAAACACTTTAAAGAATTTTTTAATGAACTTGATATAGAACATAATTTTTCAGCACCTAGAACTCTTCAACAAAATGGAGTTGTTGAAAGAAAGAATAAAACCTTAGTTGATACGGCCGTATCATGTTATGTGAAGAGAATCTACCCAAATACTTTTGGGCTGAAGCCATTAACACAGCATGTTACATCCTAAATAGAGTTTCTATTCGTCTGATTTTAAAGAAAACCTCTTATGAGCTTTGGAAAGGAAAAAGACCTAATATTAATTATTTTCATATTTCTGGTTGCAAATGTTTTATTCATAACAATGGTAAAGATAATCTAGGCAAATTTGATGCTAAGACAGATGAAGGTATATTCTTTGGATACTCTATATCTAGCAAAGCATGTAGAATCTTCAATAAATACTCTTTAGTTGTTGAAGAATCAATACATGTCATTTTTTATGAAGCTAACAATCATTCTTCGAGAAAAGAAGATGTTTTTGATGATGATACAGGAATTCTCAAAGATAGAATGAAGGAGCTAAACTTAAGGGACAACATCATTCATGACAAAAATAACTCTACAACAATCATTGAACAAGATAAGGATGTTGAGATTGAAGCATCTAATGATCATAGAGATCTACCCAAGATGTGGAGGTATGCATATAATCACCCAAAGGAATTGATTTTAGGTGATCCTTCACAAGGGGTAAGAACTAGATCCTCTTTTAAGGATACATTTGATTATCTTGTAATTATTTCTCAAATAGAACCTAAAAATATAGAAGAACCTGAACAAGACTCTAATTGGATACTAGCCATGCAAGATGAACTAAACCAATATGAAAGAAACAATGTATGGACTCTTGTAAACAGACCCATAAATCATCCTATAATTGGTACAAAATGGGTATCTAGGAATAAATTAGATGAACATGGTAATGTTGTAAAAAATAAAGCTAGATTAGTTGCTAAAGGATATAATCAAGAAGAAGGAATTAACTTTGATGAAACATATGCACCTATAGCAAGATTAGAGGCTATAAGATTGTTACTTGCTTTTGCCTATCATATGAATTTTAAATTATTTCAAATGGATGTGAAAAGCGCCTTTTTAAATAGTTATATTGCCAAAAAAGTATTTATAGAACAACCACTCAGATTTGAAAATCACTCACTTCCCAATCATGTATATATGTTAAATAAAGCACTCTATTGACTTAAACAAGCACCGAGAGTTTGGTATGAGAGATTGAGCAAATTCTTATTACAAAATAATTTTATCAAAGGAAGTGTATACACCACACTATTTTTAAAAAAGAAAAATAATGACCTTCTTATAGTTCAAATATATGTGGATGACATCATATTTAGAGCTACTGATGAAATTCTTTGTCAATAGTTTGCTAAATTAATGTAGAGTGAATTTAAAATGAGCATGATGGGGAAGCTGAATTTCTTTCTTAGACTACAAGTCAAACAATCAAAGGAAGGTATTTTCATTAGCTAAACAAAGTACATCAAGGAGATGCTCAAGAAGTTTTGCATGAAAAATGGAAAGAAAATCGGCACACCCATGAGCCCTTCTTGCAAACTTGATAAAGATGAGAATGGTAAGAATGTAAATGAAAATGTCTACAAAAGTATGATAGGATCCTTACGTTACTTAACTGCAAGTAGGCCTGATATATTATTTAGTATGTGCATGTATGCTAGATTTCAATCTAACCCTAAAGAATCATACTTATTAGCTGTTTAAAGAATTTTTAGATATGTTATCTACACAAACAACTTAGGTCTTTGGTACTTAAAACAATCTTCCATTGAATTGATTGGATACACTGATGCAGACTATAGAGGATGTAAAATTGATAGAAAGAGTACCAATGGTTCTTGTCAATTTTTAGGGTTAAACTTGATCTCTTGTTATAGCAAAAAGCAAAACTCTATAGCACTGTCAACGGTCGAGGCTGAATATGTTGCTGCGGGGAGTTGCTGTGCTCAAATACTTTGGTTCAAACAATAACTCAAAGACTTTAGAATTAAGTAAAACAAGATACCTATTAAATATGATAACACTAGTGCTATAAATCTGACAAAAGATCCTGTTCAACATTCAAGAACCAAACACATTGAAATTAGATATCATTTCATTAGAGATCATGTTCAAAACAATAACATTGTGCTTGAATTTGTTTCAACTAAAAATTAATTAGCTGACATTTTTACAAAACCTCTAAGTGAAGATAGATTCTCTAAAATTTGGGATGAACTTGGTGTATGTGATCCTCTATAAAAATATTTAATATTAAATTTTTTGAATTATTTTTTGGTCTCCCTCTATCATCCTAAACACTCCTAATTCAAGCTTTTTCATGCTCTTGCCTTTTTATGATTCTCTCATTGTTGTGATTTTGATGCTGATAAAAGGGGGAGAAATATTAAGGAGAAATATGCAAATGCATAATTAAATCTAATATACAAAATATAAATGTATAATCATTCAAATCAAAAATATAAATTCATAAAAATGGACTTTTAGAAAATGAAATGATTGAAATGAATAAATACAAAATGAAAAGAATGTTATTCAAATCCTATTCATTTCATGAGAGCATACACTAAGGGAGAGCTTTAGCACAAAAATTTTGTATTCATTAGTTCTTGATATACATTGCTTACATTCCTTTTATGGCTTGCTTAATATTTTGTCACCATCAAAAAGAAGGAGATTGTTGACCCTCTAAGTGATTTTGATGATGACCAAACATTAAAGCAAGTGATTACTAATATATTTTATTTCAAGTGTTTCAAAATCAGAAGAAAGAGAGCTCTTTGACCAAAATAAGGAAGACATAAAGTAGAAATCAAATGAAATTCAAATCCATTAAACTTGCCTTGGAGCAGTCTTCGAGATGTCTCAAATTTTTTTCGAGAGCTCTCGAGTGGACTGACATGCAGCAAATATAGTTCTAGCTCAGTTTCGAAAAGTTTTGAGTGAATCTCAAGATGTCTTGATCTCAGGTGATAGAAATTCAATTTCTATGCTCTGAGAGCAAAAGGTCTCATAGGATTTTTGAGAGGTCTCGCAGTTCCAGCAAAACATCTCATTCAGAATCGAGACGTCTCGATCTCAAACGAGCCATTTTTTTCAGAAAGATGATTTTTTTTGTGACTGAAGATGACAGCTCTCCTGATCAACCCGAAAGCCCTCGTAACCTGGCGAGACATCTTGAGACAAATTGAGAGGTCTCAAGACACGGCGATAGCTTTTTGATAGGGCATTTCATATCGGATTTTTTTCATTCCAACGGCTAGTTGCTGCTCTTTAGTGGTCAGATTTTACTTTTTCTGTACTCCAATCTTCATCAGAAAAAAGAAAATGTTGGGGATATAAAAGGAAGAAAGATTATTTTTCAAAAGAAGATAAAAATAAGAGAAAGAAAAGCATGCTCTATTCTTGAACGAATACCCAATCTTCAATCAATCTGTTCTCTCAAGCTTTGAAGAATCCTCAAGTGCATTAACTCCACACATTCAAAGAAGCTTTCAACGAACTGCAAGGATAACTTTTCTGCTCATTCAAAGGGGCATTTTGAGTTATAAAATTCCTTTTCCTCTTTTTGTGTACTTGGTTTCAGTACGGGCTAAAACTTGAGTTTTGGGGCTTTTTCTCCCCTTTGTTTATTCAGATTGATTCGATCGATTCTTGAAAGGATTGTGGTTGGTGAACCTAGGGAAAAACCAACTGAGTTTTTGGATAGTGAGCCCGAAAAAGCTATCTAACTATAATCTTGCGGGATTATAGTAAAATTCCCAAGAGTGTACTTGGGGAGTGGATGTAGGCACTGGGAGAGCACCGAACCACTATAAAATTCTCTTATTTGTGTGTGTGCTCTTAATTGTGTCTTCTATTTGCTTTTATATTTGATTCACTTAGGTTTCAATCATTTAGCACTACACATATCTATTTTAATTTTTAAGAACCTAATTCACCCCTCCCCCCTCTTGGCTTGTCTATCTGGGCAACAGAACCTCTTGGTGCAGCTACATGTATGATTGGATTCTTCTATCTTGAGCCCCGATAGGATTAAGGTTAAGGTGAACTCATCAAACCCAATATCCATCATATGAATTAATCATTTGATTCGAGTCCTATATGAAACCCTTATAGAAACTCTTTCTATCATCTTCACTCTGCCATGGCCATGGGCTTATGGACTCGATTCTCATGATCATCATAGGGCTACTCATCTACCGAGCTAGATAGATCCCTTATTGGTGCAATCCAATTCTTACAATGAACGTACTATAGCCAACATACACCTCAGAATTTTGAATGGCTAGGAGATCGAGTTATAGTATAGTCAAACTACAACACCCTCAAGGTGAATTGCTGATGCACCTCAAATCAAAGAATTAGATACACTACACAACATCAAGCCAATCATCAATGAGAAGGTAGACTTTCTTATGAATGCTCGAGGTGGTCATGCTCAGTGCCCTCGTTCTCTAACAAGTACCTATACTCTCACTCCGATGTCTCCACACCGTAGACTCAAGATTCATCTACTCAAAGAAAGGGATCGTACACCAACCTTTTGGATTAATCACCATCCTCATGATGATCCTATGGTCGGAAGCAGTTTATGAGTTAATTATGAAAATTTATGTCTTAAATTTTCAACTCTTTGAAAATATGAATTATCATTACCATTAACTCAAGGATGTATCACATACATTTTAAATACACACTATGATAGAAAATAATTTTTTATTAATTTATAGTCAAAATAATAAAATTATCTTTAGAAGTATATTATAAGTGTTAGCCAATCTGGCTTCTAGGGCACACATCTAACAAACTCTCACTTGACCTAAAGCTAATTGGCAACAAATCTAAGTTCCATCTTTTCAAGATGGGCTTTGATCTTCTGCTGGCCTGAAGGCTTCATCAGTGAATCTGCTGCATTGTCCATGGAGTCGACTCTCTTGACCTCGACGTAATCCTTCTCAAGATAATCGCAGATGAGATGAAATTGCTACTTGATGTGCTTGGATTTCTGGTGAGACCTCGGCTCCTTAGCTAGGGCTGTGGCACCATTGTTGTCGCAGTACCGAGGGACGACATCTGATGACTTCACTCCAAGTTTTGCAGCAAACTTCTTGTACCAGAGTGCCTCCTTTGCAGCTTTCGATGCAGCAATGTACTCTACTTTCATGGTGGAATCTGCTATCACAGTTTGCTTGAAACTCTTTCAGCTGACAGCATCACTAGTACACACAAACAAACTACCAGATGTTGACTTTCGATCATCTATATCAAACATAAAATCTAAGTCTGTATAATCCTGGACCTGGAGTTCTCCATTACCAAAAACTAAGAATATATCCTTAGTCCTTCTTAAGTACTTAAAGATATATTTCATAGAAGTTTAGTGCTCTTCATCAAGATTTGACTGATATCTACTCATGACACTCACAGCATGGATGATATCAGGTCGTGTATATAGCATGACATATATGAGGCTCTCTATTGCCAAAGCATAAGAGATCTTGCTCATGCATTCAATCTCTTCAGGTATGTTGGGACACATCTTCTTGGAGAGATGAATGCCATGTTTGAAGGGCACCAATCTCCTCTTGGAGTTTTTCATACTAAATCTCTTTAGTACCTCCTTTATGTATATCTTCTGTGAGAGATCCATCATCCTATTCAGTCTATCCCTATAGATCTTAATTTCTAGAATAAAAGATGCTTCTCCTAGGTCTATCATAGAGAACTCTTTTGATAACCATATTTTAACTATGGTCAATATAAAAATATCATTCCCAATAAGGAGGATGTCAACCACGTATAGTACGAGGAAGACAATAGTGCTCCCATTGACCTTTTTGAATACACACGATTTCTCCTCATTCTTAATGAATCCAAATGATTTGATCACATCATTAAAACAAGCATTCCAGCTTCGAGATGCTTGCTTAAGTCCATAGATGAACCTTTGCTGCTTGTAGACCTTATGATCAGCATTACTGGATGTGAAACCTAAAGGCTGTTCCATATAGATATTTTTCTCAAGATATCCATTTAAGAAGGCCATTTTTACATCTATCTGCCATATCTTATAATCAAAATAGACTACAACAGCAAGCAATATGCAGATGGATTTTAGCATGGCTACTGGCAAGAAGGTATCCTGATAGTCAATATCTTCGCACTGACTATACCCTTTTGCCACTAACCTAGTCTCGAAAGTCTCCACATTTCCATCTGCACCTATCTTTCTCTTGTAAATCCATTTACACCCAATAGGTACTATACCTTTAGGTGGATTTACCAAGGTCTAAACTTGGTTCGAGCGCATTGAGTTAATCTCTGACTTCATTGTCTCTAACCATTTCTCAGAGTCAATATCTAATATCGCCTCATCATAGGTTTTGCGATCATCACCATGAATCCCATTTTTTATGAGGAACATTTTCACTACATCCTCTGAAATAGTACCCTAGTACCTTTCAGGAGGATGGAAAATCCTTTCTGATCTATGAGGTGGAGGAGGTAGTAATTGGACTGGCTCAATCTGATTGGATTTCATAGGGTCCTAGCTTGTTGCTCTTGGGAGTCTTTCTTCTCGAGCCTATTCTGCCTTTCGATGTCACCATCTTGAATAAACTATTTTTCAAGGAAGATGGCATGTCGACTCACAATCACATTGTGGTCTTCTAGAATGTAGAAATAATATCCTAATGACTCTTTAGGATATCCTGTGAATCGAGCTCTAAAGGACCTATACTTGTCCGCCTATTGTCTCTTGACATGAGCTGAACAATCCCAAATTTTGAGGTGACTCAGACTTGATTTTTTATCACGCTATATCTCATACGCTGTGGTAGGAACGATTTTAGAGGAAATCCTATTCAGTAAATATATAGCGATCAATAGACTATGTCCCCAAAAAAATTCAGGAAGGTCTCTGAAGCTCATCATAGATTGGACCATATCTAATAAGGTCCGATTTCTCTATTTTGAAATTTCGTTGAGTTGAGATGTTCCAACTGGAGTCTATGAGAGACTATGCTATTTTGCTTAAGATACTCTAGGAATTCTCAACTAAGGTATTCACCTCCTTAATCTGATCGAAGAATCTTAATGAATTTTTTGGTTTAGTTTTCTACTTCATGTTTGAATTCTTTGAACTTTTTAAAAGCTTTAGATTTATGTTGCATCAAATACACATACTAGTACCAAGATAAATCATCGATAAAGATGATGAAGTAGACATAGTTGCCTCAGCCGGCATATCAATTTGGCCACACACATCAGTATGTACTAGGGCAAGTAGGTCTGTGGCCCTTTCTCCATGTCCTATAACAGGAAGCTTGGTCATTTTGCCATGAAGGTATGATTCACAAATCAGATATGACTCGAAAGTCAATGGACTTAGTAGACTGAATTTTTTCAATTTGTTAACCCTATCTTCCACTATATGATCTAGCCAAAGGTGCCACAGATACCGATCATTTAGACTATCCCTAGGTTATTTTGATCCTACGGCATTCTCACATTTTGCTCAATATTGAAAATAGAAACATCAATATGTAACTAATAGAGACCATTATAAGGTAACCACTTGTAATTTTATTTCTTTCATAAAGAATATTATAATGGTCCTTAAGAAAACTAATTAAATAGCCTTCTTGTGCTAAACATGAAATAAAAATCAAATTCCTACTTGCTGCAGGCACATAAAAATAGTCTCTAAGAACTAAATTTAATTCTAATGGTAATCATAGAAGATAGATTTCCACATCCACTGTAGCAACTCTTGCTTCATTCTCGAGGTGTAGGATCATCTCACCATCCCTCAGCCTCCTGCTATCCTCATGACCCTATATAGAAGTGCATAAGTGAGCACTAGAACCAGAGTCAAGCATTTAAGTGGATGCAGAGGAAACCATAAGATTAGATTCTATAATGAGCATACCTCCAAAAGGACCTTCCTCCTTCTTGTTCTTTAGACTAGCCAGGGACAAGGGGCAATTCCGCTTCCAATAACCATCTGTGTTGCAATGAAAATATTTTTCTTTATCAGCGGCCTTCTTCTTCGGCTCTGCCTTCTTCTTCCCACCATCCATCTTCTGCTTTTTCACAGACTTCTTCTTTCTAAAAGAATTTCTCTTGGAAGAAGTCCACTCCACAACAAGTACTAAGCCTTTAAATTCTTTCATAAAAAGCTCATTAGTAACCAGCATATTCATAAGTTCTGCCAGAGAATTTTATGGTTGATGCATATGGTAGTTCATGATGAATTATCCATATGCATCAGTCAAGGATTGCAAAATTATATCAATCTACAAATCCTTGTCTAACTTAACATCGAGCTTCTCAAGCTCTTCTAAGTCCTTGATCATCATCAGATAATGATCTTGGATCGACTGCCTATCATGCATTTGAGCCTTAAAAAGTCTTCTAGTGACTTGATATTTGGCTGCACGACTTTGTTCACCAAACAACTCTTGTAAGTGAGCCAATATTTAGCAGCTAGTCTTAATGTCTTCATCTTGGCACAGGAGCTCATCAGACATCGAGCCTAACATGTAATACCTGGCTTTATTATCATCATCCATCCACTTCTCTAGAGACGCTCTTTGATCTGCAGATGGATGGGCTAGTAAAGTGAGAAGATCCTATTCCAACATATGAGTCAACTTCTCAAAACCCAAAATAATTTTGAAGTTTTGGAGCCAATACTTGAAGTTGGGTTCGGTCAGTCTATGGGTATCCAGGATACGGGCTAGTGGGTTGGACGCAGATATTTTTCTATAGAGAGTCAATGTTTCTAGTTAGATTTTATAATTAGACTTAATCAATTTATTTAGAAATTTTATTTTTAAATGAATTAGGCTTCCACTATTTTCTTGGATCCCTACATTCTCTGGATAGAGATGCGAAAATCTTCGTGATCAATTGATTTCTAGTGGATAGTGCGGTGCCACCGACTGGCTCACCACCTCATCTAACAGTTATTGGTGATGGATCAACCGATGAGTGGACAACTCTTATCCAATGATTCTCTAATCATGGTGCACCTAATCCAGGTCTCTAATTCATGAATCTCACCATGTCTGATGTTGAGAATATGTCCAAAAGCCAATTATCAGCCTATTGATGATTGTGCTACTTATTGTACTTGTATATGAATTATCAAATAATAAAAGTTATTTTGATATTTTTAATCAAAAATTTCATTATCTTCTAATGAACTCCTATGTTGTGATGAAGTCCATAGGACTATCTAGATTTGACAAAGGAGGATTTATCATTTAGTCCTTAAATTATTTATGATTAAAAGATACATTATTATTTAGGATGATAATGTTTATCAAGTATAGGTCATTGTATGCCACATAGGTTGGTTGTCCTCATAACCAAGGAGTGTTGTGACACTAGCATGGCATGCAAATGAGATGTATAGGTACATCTGCACTAAAGATGATCAGGTTTGGAGTTTTTTTCTATCAAGATTAGCCTCAAAGAATATGGGTATAAGTGTCCCTTAGACCTGAGACCACCATGGTGACTTGCAAGCAACTCACTATACTTAGGTATCGAACTATCTGAATTTTTAATTCAATGATGGAAGGCTACTGGGTGCAATCAAGTACTTGGCTTATCGGTGTGTGAGTCAAGATGGGATTGATCCCTCCAAGTGTTGGAGCAAGTGTATTGCTATATTTTAATTTAGCAAATCCTCAACTAGGGTAGTCCATATAATGGATGCTAAATTTTAAAATATAATATGGATGAATTATAGGATTGACAGTGAACCCTAGATCATCCTTTTGAGCATCGTGATCAAGGAGATGAATTATATGATAACCATATTCCACAGGTTCGTCATTGTTGCATTGGGACTTTTTGACCTATTCAGACGTCAGATATCATTACTAGATGGTCACATCAATTTGTACAAAAAATTGATTCTTATGCTATCAGCTTAGTATTCGAACCTATAGGGTCATACACATAAGGAATTCCTACCAGATCTGATGGCTGATCATGAGTCTTGATGACCTAGGACACTATGGTCAAGAGTCCCACTGGACTGAAACTCTGAGTCCTACTCATCTAGGACTCTCTGATCTAGAGTTTTACTAGTCTAGGACTCTAAGATTGTGAGTTCCATTCATTTGGGATACTAGGTTCAAGAGTCCTACTGGATTGAAACTCTTTAGGAGTTTCATGTTGATGGAACTCTGTTGTCCGATAATCGATCCAATTTTGACTCAAATATTTTTGAAGGATTAATTAGTAATTTAATTATTGATTAGCTTAATTTGATTGAGTGATGAGGATTTGATCAAGTTTGATTGAATTTGATTCAATTGGGTTTGACCCGATCAGGTCATGAGATGACCTAATCGCTATGGGAGTTTTGACCCTAATTTGATCAGAACTTGGATCTAATTAATTTCTAATTTGATTAGAATTTTATTAGATTAGGCTAAGCCTTATTTGGTTGAATTTAACATTATCTAATTGGGTCTAGATTAATTGGTTTGGTTGAAACCAATTAGGACCAAGTCAAATAAAGTTTGAATTCAGACTCTCCCATGCACCCACCATTTTTGACTTTTCCACTCTTATTCCATGCCCAAAATTTTTTGTACATAACTTTTCTCTCACCCAGAAGGTTTCAATGCCCCCACTCTTATCTACTTTTGACCTGGTCCAAGGGTTGCACCAGTTCAAAGTAAGTTGAGTTTTGAATTCAACTCAGTTTGTTGGAGGTTAGAACTAATTCAACCTTATCTACTTTCCACGCCCTTCCTTTTATTTGCCAAATATTTTTAGAGAAATAAAAATATGTGCACATAGAAGTAGAGTCCTACTGTGTGTTAAACACATGGGAGGAGGCATTGGATAAAGATAAGAGGCTCATTTGATTTTTGAAATCAAGTGAGTGGTTAAAACCTCCCAACTACTCGACCCTTATATTTTTTCATGCACTATTCCTATGGTATTCATGTCAATAAATTACGAGAATTTTTTGCATGCATAAGAAGGGGTTAGAATTATGTGGCAAAAAATTTATAGTGATTGGGCATTAGTTTTGGGCGAAAAAAATCTCTGAGTGAAGGTGAGCAGGGTCCTACAACACTTTACTTTTCCCTCATACCTCTCTTCTCTTTTGATTTTCACCTCTAAGGATATCCAATTTTTAGGTATGATATAAATAAAGTTTATAGATCTAAAAGTTATATTTCCATGAAACTTATTTCATAGAGAAACTCTACACAGAGAGGGCATGAAAGGATTTTTAGTGTGTTGGGGTTTTTGGGCCGAGTGAAATCCTAGTTTTCGAAAATTAGGTTCGGGTGGAGAGATCAAGTGCTATGAGCATCGGATCACCACCAAATTTGAAACACCTCTTCATCATCCTCCAATATTTGTGTTCTAAATTTTGGAGTATCCAAGAAATCAAAAAGTATATGATCTATCAGATCGATCATGATCAACTGTCGAAGGCCCCGACGAAGAGCTAGCACTCTAATAGAGCTAGTCGGGATCAGGAGCTTCATGTAGACCATCCATAGAGACCGAATGAGTCTGTGGCTGTAGCATAACCATAGCTTCTTTTAGTGGATTCAGATCATGGAGATCAGCTATCCATGAAAAGATATCGAGTTCTAAACTCATATCGATCAGCAGATTCGATTTGCTGATCGAATGCATTTTATTTTTCTATCACATATTAGCATGTTTAGATCCTAAGTAGGATTTATTTGATATGATCAATGCATGTAAAATATTAATTTTAAATTAATATTTACTTTTGCTGCTATTTTATTCAAAAAAGTTTCGAAAATGCATGCTTAAACTCTACGTGATTTTCTTCAAATGGTATCAGAGCAGGTTCACTAAACATGATATGCTTGCATATTTTAGATTGATAATTTAGATTTAATATAAATATTAATCTAAGAATATAATTAATTAGATCTAAAAATTAAAATTTAGATCGCACGGATTGTAAGTTATCCTGCTGCAGGATTTACCACCTACAGTGAAAAGATTATCCTGGTACGTTGCTGATCTATATCGTTAATTATAAAATTTTAGATTTGATCTAATATTTTTATGATCTGATTATATTAAGCTTTAATATGATTTATGATCATGAATGCATAATTAGATAAAGTTTGATTCATGGTTTAGTATTATGTAATGTACATAGTTTCAAATGAAATCCTACAACAAGTATTATTTGTGAATTGAGCCGATTCAATTTTAAAATGAGTTGACTCAATTGGTGAATAATACTAAGTTGTAAAGAACCTTTCAAAAATTTTAAAAATATTTTTAAAATATCGAATGCTAACCCATAACCCATAAACTTAATTAAATATTTAGTATAATGATTTAGTGTCTAGAATTATGAATTAAGACTCTAAGTCATTAATCATAAAACATGGGTTATTGGATTAGTTGAATTAGGTTCATAAATTGGGTTAGACCTAAGGTTAGTTAAATAGTAGACTAAATTAGAGTAATTGATCAAATCTAATTAAATATTAATTTAGATTAGATCAATGACTCTATAGACTCAATTACAACAGTTGTAATTGGTCGAGTGCATACCTTTAATAAGGACCAAATGGACTTGATTCATGGCTACGCGGTCGAACTCAAAATTATTAGGTTGGTCAAATTAAAACTAATAAATCAGATGGTGTCTAAGGTAAGTTTGATAGTTTGACCAATAGTTTTTAATTGGGAGCTACTCCCACTGATTCGATCTTTAACGAGTTAATGGCATATCCCTTCCATTGATCTCACTTATCTGGCCATCCCGGTGAGTTAGATTTTGATTAGATCACTTGGTGACTTAAGCTCACCCATGTCAATTAGGTAAATCAGTCTAATTGATTTAGGTGCTCATAATGCTAGCTTAGATTAGATCCTTTTTGATCTAACTTAGTGAAGTCAGAGGAAGGACCGAATTTGGCTCACTTTTCTTAAATATATTAACTAAATCCTCTAAAATTATTAGATCCTTAAAAATTAAATAGTTATATAGATAACTAAATCATAGCCTCCCATTAAGTTGAGTGATAATAGGTTCATTAATTTGATAATCACTGAAGGCCCAAAGGCCTGGTGCTTATTGACTAATGAAATTATCATTCATAAAATGATAATTTGGTTAAGTCTTTCTGATGGTGGTTAGGTTGGCCGACCAAAGTTGGGCTTGATCATTTATTGGTTAGATAAGACCAAATGTGGTCATGTTAATGGTTGGACCTAATCGGACTTTTTCAGTGGAGGCCAAAGTCTACTGATTAGATCTTCGGAGCAAAATTGATACTAGAAATTGTTTAGAGAAGCAATTGATTTTGAACCTACCCATAGGTGCACATGGATTGACCAACCAAAGTTGAGCTCGTGTGTAGTCTATGTGGATTCTAGTATCCACTAAGGAATTAAAGTAATTCCTCGAATTGGAGGTAGAGGCTACCAATTTATATAAAATAATGAGAGAACCTTTAGACTAAAGTCCAAGTCTTTAGGATAATTGATTCATATACTAATTAGGTTTGGTTTTTCTTATTATGCAGAAATGGCCACTAACTTGTCGCTCCAGTCATTGTTAGACAATGACAAATTAATGGGACCCAACTACGATAGCTGGTATCGTAAGTTGAAAATCATCCTGGAGCATTAGCAGATCTTTTATGTCATAAGGGATCCTACACCTGAGGAGCCAGCCCCGAACGCTAGGTGAGCGATCTAAGACACTTATCAGAAGTGACTCAATGACCGCACCACCGTTCGATGTATAATGCTTGCACCACTGAATGATGAATTCAGTCATAGGTTTGAAAATGCCCAGCCACAAGAGATGCTTCAAATGTTGAATGACTCCTTTAGTATGTCGGACGATGTTAAAAGGCACAAAATAAGTTGTGTCATTTTCAATGCTCAGATGAGGGATGGGGCCTCAGTCACCGATCATGTATTATACATGATCGAGATGATTGAGCATCTTAGCAAGCTGGGCTTTCCCCTACATTAGCAGCTCGATAAGGATGCGATCCTTAATTTTTTGCCAAAGTCCTTCCTCCCCTTTCTAACTCATTTTAGAATGACAAAGCCTATAGTCAACTACCATGGATTATTGAGGTTGCTACAGAACTTTGAGAAGGATCACCAACTCCACAAGGAGACGATAAATGTAGTGGGAGGGTCTTTTTCTGGTTGTCAACTCTTTAAGAAAGGGAAGAAGAATAAGAAGAACAAGAACAAGAAGGTGCAGCGAAACACCAAGATGACTGCACAGGGTTGGACCAAGAAGTGCAAGCCTAACTAGAGCCAGGCAGAGTGCTTCTTCTATAAGAAGCAGAAGCACTAAAAGAGGAACTGTCCTTTGTACATTACCTCCCTAGACCCGAATAGGTCGAGGAAGAAGCAAGTGGTTGCTGGGCAAGATAATTATATGATAACACCTTATAATTTTTTTTTATTTTGATTCTATTGCCTAGGTATTAGATACTAGAAGCCCTTATCATATTTGTAATTCTATGCAAGGCTTGCAAATTAGTAGGAGATTTGATCAAGGTGAGAGGTTTCTGAACGTTGGAGATGGAAGACAAGTTCCAATTCTAGCTTTAGGAATCATGAACCTTGTATTCAATTCAAATAAAGTTATTCTTAATGAATGTCATTTCCAACTTTCTTATTGAATATCATTTCTATAGGCCTTTTGGTCAAGAATGATTTTGAAATATTAATAAAAAAAAATTTTATAATATCATTTTGAATGGTGTTACAATTTTGACTGGACAATTGAATAACAGAATTTATTTACTTTCTATGCCTATTAGTATGGTTCAATCCTCCGATAAACACCCTAAAATTAGTGATGTGTCTGATGTCTACCTTTGGCACTACAGGCTAGGTCATATTAGCAAAAATATAATTAGCAGATTAGCTCAAGAAGAAATTCTTCAGGTTAGTGATTGTGAATCACTTCCAACCTATGAGTCCTATCTTCTTGGTAAGATGACCAAGTCACCTTTTACTGAAAAATGTGAATGAGCCATTGAACTCCTGAGTCTAGTACATTCGAATGTATGTGGATCCATGAGCTCAAGTGCGAGAGATGGATATTTTTACTTCATAACCTTCATAGATGATTTATTGAGGTATGGGTATATCTATTTAATGAAGCATAAGTCGAGGTCATTTGAAATATTCAAACTATTTCAAAATGAGATAGAAAAGCAAAATGAGAAGAGTATTGAAACTCTTCAGTCAAATTGAGGGGGTGAGTACCTTTCTAATGAATTTCAGACATATCTTAGATAGAACGGGATTCTATCACAATGGACCCCTCCTAGTACACCACAACATAATGATGTGTTTGAAAGGTGAAATCGAATCCTGTTGGACATGGTTCGATCAATGATGAGGTTTGCTGGTTTGCCGATCTTCCTATGAAGATATGCACTTGAGTTAGCTTGTTACATTCTAAATAAGATTCTAAGTAAATCTATTAATAAAATACTATATGAGATATGGATAGGACATAAGCCAATGCTTTCACACCTTAGGGTTTGAGGGTGTTCGGCTTATATAAAATGTTTAACGACAGACGAGCATGGACCTAGGTCTGATAAGTATAGTTTTATAGGTTACCCAAAAGAAATCAAAGGATACTACTTCTACCTTGCTGATGAGCAAAAAGTATTTGTCAGCCTTAAGGCAGTCTTTTTAGAAAAGAAGTTTCTTGGTGAAGGAACTAATACCTCTAAGATCAAACTTGATGAAGTACGATAGGTAGAAGAATAGACACAAGTTGTTGAACCTAAGTTGGATCTGATTAGATCAGACCCAGAATCCATTGTAGATACACCCTTAAGGAGATCTGGTAGAGTACCATGTCAACCGAATAGATACTATGATTTTCTAATTCGGGACGGGGATCCTATCAAACTCGATGAGAATGATCAGGATCCAATCACGTATATGGAAGCAATACAGAGACCCAACTCAGAGAAATGGCCTGAGGCCATAAAATCTAAAATAGAATCCATAAAGGTCAATGATGTATGGACATTGGTTGACCCACCTGAAGGAATAAAACCTATAGGGTGTAAGTGGGTCTTCAAAAGAAAAAGGGGCGTAGATGGAAAGGTGGAGACCTATAAAGCCTGTCTGGTTGCCAAAAAATATCATCAATATTATAGTATTGACTATGATGAGATATTCTCTCTTATGGCAATGCTCAAATTCATTTGGATTATGCTTGCCATTACTACAAATCTGGACTATGAAATCTGGTAGATGGATATGAAAATGGCTTTCCTTTAATGGAGAGCTGGATGAAGAGGTGTATATGATACAGCATAAAGGATTCACATCCATACATGAGTCTAAGGTGTGTAAGCTTCAAAGATCAATTTATGAACTTAAATAGAAATCTCAGAGTTGGAACATACGATTTGATAGAACAATCAAAATGTATGGCTTCGTTGAGAACGAAGAGAAGCCCTGCATATACAAGTGGGCTAATGGTACAGCAATAATATTCCTAGTATTGTATGTGGATGACATTCTATTAATCGAAAATGATGTTCCTATATTGCAAGGAATAAAGATCTGACTGTCATTACAGTTCTCCATGAAAGATCTGGGAGAAGCGTCCTACTGAAGAAAAATCCTGATTTCCCAGACCAGGTTCCTTCAGATCTGATCGGATCAAGAGATATATTTCAAAAACTTTTCTTCTTGATCCAATAAGATCTAAAATATTTCAGATCTAATTTTTATTATTCTAATAATTAAAATAAAATATAGATAAATTAAATCAGATTTAATTTACCTTGATGTAGGATAATCCTATTACTCGTTGATGATCTTGTAAGCAGCGGAAGGTTCTGAATCTAGCCACGCAAGTGCCTAGCCTCTACTGGTATCCACTCAGACTGGATCTAGAGATCCTCTTCTTCTCTATCACATCTCCAAAAATCAGATCTGAATCTGATTTGGAGGATCTTCAAAATAGCTTTCGAAAATCAGCAGTTGTCCTTTGCAGCAGCGCAGCCTTCTAGCTTTCTGTCGCCTTTCTCTCATCTAGATTGCACCAACTGAGACTCCAAACTTCTTTGGGCATGGAGAGGAGAGGGAGAAGATGAACTTGTCATGGAGGAGGAAGAGAGAGGCAACCTTGGGGCGTAGAGAATTATTCTCCTCTTTGAGCTGGGCGTAGGATCTTATTTATAGACTATGCGTGATCCAACTCCTCTTCATCCCAACCAATCACAACCTTTTGTAAAATTAGATCAAAATCTGATTGGTGGGAAAAGAATCCCTTGGATTCATCCTTAGATGGTGCCTAAGACCAGTTAAAGTTGATTCTTAGGAGGAGTCTAATCAGAATCCAATAAGGAGATGGAGTCCCTGTCCAATAGGGACAAGGGTGGCGTGCGCCCCCCTCCTTGCTAGTTTTTGGTAGGGGGACAAGCCCCCACCAACTCTCCAATAGGTGCGTGACATGTGGACAGAAGTCAAAGTGTCAATGGTCAACATTTGACCAGTCAAAGTTCAACTTTTGACCAAAGTCAAATGATGAGAAATGGCAGGTGACCAAAAATGGTAGGTATTGTCTTACAAAATAAGACAACCCTTTTCTGACCTAGACAGACTCCAGTCAGACCAAGTGAAAGCCTCTGATTGAGCACAAACTCCTTTGGCTCTGACAGGACAACTTATTTGTGATAGCAAAAGAAGAACGTTAGGTTCAATCGAGTGCTAGCACGATTTTGTTGAACCTAATTGAATCTCATTCAGATCAATTGAACTGGATCAGTTTAATTGATGATTGATAGGGACACGATGCTGTCGTTAAGACACCGTGTTTATCAATTTAAATCCGACTCTTTACTTTTTAAACTAACTAAAAATTATGAAGAAAGTGGTGAGTCGGGTCGAATCCACAGAGAGGCAATGATTTATTTCTAAAATCTTTGATTCTTTTTTTTTTTTTTTTTTAAGAAAAGAAAGCAAGGATTTTTTTTTTAAAAATTAAAGTTGAAAAATAGATCTATAAATAAAAATAGAATTTAAATTATGTAAAAATAAATTTGATACTAAGATCTACTATTTAGATCTTAGCAACTACTTATAGTAAAATTAAAAAGCAATAAAGAACAAATAATTTAAAGAGCTAGAATTGAAAAGAATAATAAAACTTTCTTTATTAAATTTAAAACTAAGATGCAGAATTTAAATACAAGAAATTAAAGAAAATTCAGAATTTTAATACAAGAAATTAAAGGAAAAAGACTAGATGAAGATCGCAGATCGGCGTAGGCATGAAGATGGCGTAGAAGACCGGCTCTTCTTCTCAGCAGCACCATAGCTTTGAAGCAACCTTTAATCCGGAGCTTGACTTCCACCCTATACCTTAGCTTCCCTTCCAACCCTCCCCCCTTCTTAGAGGCTTAGGATCCTTTTTATAGAGCTAGAAGAGGTAGATATTTATTTCTAAAAGCAATATGGGACTAATTTCCTTTGTAATCATAAAAATCTGAATAAAATTTGAATAAAAACAACTCTGTTATGACTCTAGTAAATCTGATAAAATCTGGCTATTCGATAGGAATCGAACGGTTCAAAAATCATCAAAATCGGATGCCTATCAGCCCAGATCAGCTCGAATTAAATTCTGGCCGTCCGATCGTGCTTGATCGAGGAAATCTGGCCGCAAATCGCGCTTCGGGAGTCCTGATCACCGTCGGGAGCATTCTGGACCGTCGGATCGAAGCTGGAATCAGGCGCTGCCATTTGATGGTGATCCGAGTGAAATTGGCAACCAAAAAAAATGCTGACCGTCCGATCTTAACCGCAATCAACCGCAGCCGTCCGATCGCGCAATTACTGTTCCCATGGACCGCGTAGACCGGCCGCACCGCACACCGCAACCAATCAACGCTTCTGTCACCGAGTGAAATGACCAGATTGCCCTGTGAGCCGCGATAAATTTCTGTAGACCCTTTAAGGGTCTAGGTCCACCACGTGGCAGGCTCTGATTCGCCGGACTTTGCTGAGCTGGCGGTCCACGCCTGGATCGTAGACCGGCTGATGGCTTCAACGACTGAGTCGGCTTTGATGGCTCGGCTTGGCTTGGTGGCTCGGCTTGGCTTGGTGGCTCGGCTTACGGAGCCGGTTGAGCCGTTTTCTTTTATTTAATTTTTATTTATTTTATAATTTTTAAAAATTCATATCTTTTCCATTTTAACTCCGTTTTACTTGAAATTTATTTCGTTGTGATCAAAAAAATGAGCTCTTTCTTTTAATAATAAAATTTTATTTTTTAATTTTTATTTATTTTTTATTATTATTTTTTTTAATTAATTTTTTAATTAATAAAAATATGAATTTTTCAAAAATTATATATAAATTGATTGATAATTCTTAAAAATTAATATAAATTAATTAATAAATTAATACTTTTATTGGTGAATTTATGATGCTTATCACACCCCCCAACTTAAGCTTTGCTCGTCCTCGAGTAAAGAAAGAATTTAGTTTAGATCAATTACCATATTTTGTTGAGATCCTCCTTCACAAAAATAAATCTAGGATTTAAGATCAAAAGTTTAGACAGTATCACTAACTAAGTATTGAGTTTCAGAAGTAAATTTCATGGCAGATTAATCAGAAACTTTCTTAGAGTTCATCTAAAGATTTTCAGCACTTTGTGTCGTGAATACTAACTTAGCATTTGGGTGTTGATTCAAAGGGCAAATGAATCTTCTTTTTATCACCTATTTTGGTTAGTTTTATATACTCCCAAGTTAAGTGCATGAATTAAGGTAGCTTTCACACTGCTCTTTTTTTTTTTTTTTTTTTTTTTTTTTTTTAAATTGTGCTGAGCATCCTGGCCTTCCCTTCACCATTTGATGTGAACTTCTACATTTAAGGTGCAAAGTTCTAGTTTAGGGCAATCCACATATACTCTATTTTTTTGCACTTTTTTTTTTTTTTTAAATTTGCTGAGCATCCTGGCCTTCCCTTCACCATTTGATGTGAACTTCTACATTTAAGGTGCAAAGTTCTAGTTTAGGGCAATCCACATATACTCTATTTTTTGCACTTTTTTTTTTTTTTTTTTTTTTTTTAGAAGCAGGTAGCTCTTTCCTTAAATTCAAGTTTCTTTAATTGAAGTATATATAAACCATCAATTTTTAGTGATAATTGAATCCTCAATTTAGCCTTATAATCAAACACCTGCTGTGCTTCATTAGTGTGCATGTGCAAGTAGAAGTGCTGTTAGCCTTTAAATGACCTAAGTAGGTTGCTAATGGTCTGACCAAATAATCTGCTTCTTGACTCGCTACCATTATTAGTTAATACTTTCTAACTTTATTACTTATCCTAGTTTATTTTGCTTAAGATTCTCTTTCCCAAAATATGGTTTGTTCAAAATTTTTTTTTTTTAATTAGTTTTATTATATATTATTTATTTATTATTTTTATTTTATTTATTTATTTAATTTTTTTTAAAATTTTTTTAATATTTTATTTATTTTATTATTATTATTATTATTAATTTTTATTTTTATTGATTTATTTATTTATATATATATATTTTGTTTTATTTTTTTTTATTATTATTTTTTTTTTATATTTTTTTTTACTTTTTACCCAACTGAATTGACATTGTCCTCAATAAAAGAGTGTAAATTATGTTTATTTATTTAGCATGGGTCTTGAAGCTTATGATCCTTCTCCCGCTTTTTGGTTCTCCAACTTAGCCTAAAAGAAAAAATAAATTAGATTCAAGAAGTATTGGGTTGCCTCCCAATAAGCGCTAAGTTTATTGTCTTCAGCCAGACAAGATGCAGTTTAATTCATTATGGTTCTATTAATTGCACTTGATCAATATTTCGATGTTAATGATATCCCTTCGATATATGGTTTAAGCCTTTGGCCATTTACCTTAAAAAAATTTTTAGTCCTGGGATCATAGAGTTTAATTGCACCATGTGGGAATACATGATTAACTATATAAGGTCCATCCCATCTGGATTTTAGTTTTCCAGGAAATAATCGAAGCCTTGAGTTAAATAACCAGACTTGTTGATTTGGCTCAAAGGTTTTTCTTGAAATATGTTTATCATGGAAGGCTTTCATTTTTTCCTTATAAATTTTTGAATTTTCATAAGCTTCTTGCCTTAATTCTTCTAATTCACTTAATTGTAACATCCGATTGGAACCAGCTTTGTTTAAATTGAAAATTTAATTATTTTATTGCCCAATATGCTTTATGTTCAAGTTCTACCGGAAGGTGACATGCTTTTCCATAGATTAATCTATAGGGAGACATTCCAATGGGGGTTTTATAAGCTGTCCTATAGGCCCATAATGCATCATCCAATCGATCTGACCAATCTTTTCGATCAGGCCTAATAGTCTTTTGTAAGATATTCTTGATTTCCCTATTAGAGACTTCTACCTGACCACTTGTTTGCGGATGGTATGGTGTAGCTATCTTATGTGTCACCCCATATTTTCGTAATAAAGTTCTAAATTGATGATTTGTAAAATGGGTACCCCCGTCACTAATGATAGCACGTGGAAATCCGAACCTGGAAAAGATATTCTTCTGAATAAATTTTAGGACTACTTTATGATCATTGGTTCGAGTTGCTATTGCTTCAATCCATTTAGAAACATAATCGACAGCTACCAAAATGTATTCAAATCCATTGGAAGGTGGAAAAGGTCCCATAAAATCAATTCCCCATACATCAAAAATTTCAACCACTAAAATGGGGTTCAAAGGCATCATGTCTTTCTTTGAAATATTCCCTAAGGCTTGACACTTAAAACACTCCTGACTAAAAGTATGGGCATCCTTAAATAATGTTGGCCAATAAAAACCACTTTGTAACACTTTGGCCGCAGTTTTTCGTCCAGAAAAGTGTCCTCCACAAGCAAGAGTATGACAAAATTGTAAGATACTCCATTGTTCAGATTCAGGAACACATCTACGAATGATTTGATCAGCACAAATTCTAAAAAGCTCAGGATCTTCCCAAAAATAATATTTGATTTGAGCAAAGAATCGATCCTTTTCATTCTTAGACCAGCCATCAGGAATTTATCCTATGACTAAGTAATTGACAATATTTGCAAACCAAGGAGTCTTTGTATGTGAAACTGTTAACAATTGTTCATCTGGAAAAAGATTCTCTGATTGATACAGGTTCATTATCTTTCACTAGGATCCTAGACAGATGGTCTGCTACAACATTTTTAGATCCCTTCTTATCTCGAATTTCAATGTCAAATTCTTGTAACAGTAAAATCCATCTAATTAATCATGGTTTAGCATCTTTCTTTGAGAGCAGGTATCTCAAGGCTGAATGATCCGAGTAAATTATGATTTTTGATCCTAATAAATATGATCTAAACTTTTCTAGGGCAAACACAATGGCTAGCAACTCTTTTTCAGTGGTGGTATAATTCATTTGTGCTTCATTCAGAGTTCTACTAGCATAATAGATCACTACAGGACATTTGTTTACCCTTTGGCCTAGGACAGCTCCTATGGCAAAATCTGAGGCATCGCACATAATTTCAAAAGGTAGTGACCAATTAGGAGGTTGTATGATTGGAGCTTTGGTCACAGCTTCTTTTAAGATTTCATAAGCTTTAAGACAATTTTCATCAAAGTTAAAAGAAACATCCTTAGCAAGGAGATTACACAAAGGACGAGAAATTTTAGAGAACTCTTTGATGAAGCGACGATAGAATCCTACATGACCAAGAAAAGATCGAATTTGTTTGACAGAAGTGGGAGGAGGAAGTTTAGAAATTAGTTCAACTTTAGCTTTATCTACCTCAATCCCTTTCTTAGATACTATATGTCCTAAAACGATCCCTTCTTGAACCATGAAGTGGCTCTTTTCCCAGCTTAACACTAGATTAGCCTCAATACATCGTTTTAATATTTTCTTCAAATTGTTGAGACAACTCTCAAAAGATTCTCCAAAGACTGAAAAGTCATCCATGAATATTTCTAAGAAATCTCCTATCATGTCTGAAAATATTGACATCATGCACCGTTTGAAAAGTTGCAGGTGCATTACATAATCCGAATGGCATTCTACGAAAAGCAAAGGTTCCATAAGGACATGTAAAGGTGGTCTTTTCTTGATCTCCTGGGTAGATTGCTACCTGATTGTATCCCGAGTATCCATCTAAAAAGCAAAAGTATTGTTGGCCTGCTAGTCTTTCTAGGATTTGATCGATAAAGGGTAAGGGAAAGTGATCTTTTCGGGTGGTTGTATTGAGTTTTCTATAATCTATGCAGACACGCCACCCAGTGGAAAGTCGTGTTGGTACTAAGTTTCCATGTTCAGTGCGGACAACCGTAAGTCCAGATTTTTTTGGAACAACTTGTGTAGGACTCACCCAGTGGCTGTCAGAGATAGGATAAATAATTCCAGCATCTAACCATTTAATTACTTCTTTCTTGACTACTTCTTGCATGTTAGGATTAAGCCTTCTTTGCATCTCTCGAGTTGGTTTGGCATTATCTTCTGTATAAATATGGTGCATGCATATTGACGGACTAATTCCTTTTAAATCGGCAACGGTCCACCCTATGGCCTCTTTATATGTTTTTAGAATATTTACCAATTGGTTTTCCTGTTCAGTAGTTAAGTTGGAAGCAATTATTACTGGTAGGGTTTTCTTTGATCCTAAAAATACATACTTAAGTGATTCAGGTAAAGGTTTTAGTTCAAGTTGTGGTGGGGCCTGAATTGAAGGACGTAGTGGTTCAATTTTTCGCTCAGGTAAGGGCTCAATTTTCACTGACCAAGGTAATGAATGTGATGGTTGAGGTAAATTAAGCAGGGTATTTACTTCCTGGGTTTGAGTATTCTTCAGTGGGTTCATCATCTTGTAGTAAATCTAAGGAGGAATTAGATTCAACTATTTCATCTATCTGATTGATTACAAAGCAGTCTTCCTCCTCTTGGGTGTACTTTGGGGTATTAAAAACATTAATTCTTACTTTTTGATTCCCAAAAGAAATATCCATAGCTCCCGTTTTACAGTTGATATTGGCATTCGGCGGTTGCTAAGAATGGACGTCCTAAAATTATGGGATTTTGGTTCAGCTCTTGGGATGGTTCCATGTCAAGTATGAGAAAGTCTACAGGAAAATAACATTTATCTACTCTAACTAGAACATCCTCAATTAAACCACGCGGTGTTTTTATAGATCTATCAGCTAATTGCAAAATGACTGACGTGGGTTTTAATTCTCCAATCCCAAATTTTTCATAAACCGAGGTTGGAAGGAGGTTTACACTAGCTCCTAAGTCTAGTAATGCTCGGTCAAAGGTTATACCTCCAATAACACATGAAATTAAGGGTGCACCAGGATCTTTCATCTTTTGAGGTATTGGATTTAACAGGACCGCACTTACATCCTCGGATAGCATAACTCTTTTGGTGGTTCGTGGCTCACGCTTTTGGGTACAGAGTTCTTTAAGAAATTTAGCATAGGCTGGAACATGCTGAATTGCATCGATGGAGGGGTAAATTAATATGAACTTGTTTAAATAGTTCCATTAGCTCCTTGTTGCGTGTTTCTTGCTTTTTGCGAGAAGAGCCTGCTTCTAAGGCCGAAGGGAACGGGGCTTTGGGTTTATATGTCTCAGCTAATTCATCTGTTCTCTTCTTTTCTTTATCCATCTTATCAGTGTCAGTACCAGTCTTAAGCTCAAGGTTCTTCTATATGATTATCCTCTTCTTCAAATTTCTCATCTTGGCTAACATCAGTATTGGCCTCTATCACCTGGTCTTGATATGGGTCCTTAAGAATCCTACCACTTCTAAGTTCAGATATTGCTTTGGCATTTTCTAATTGGGGGTTCTTAGGTGGAATGTTAGATGGATGAGTAAATCCAGGTGGTTGATAGACATTGGATGGATTATTTTTAGGATTTGCAATTGGTTGGCTTGGTAATTGACCTGGTTCTCTCCTCATTGCTAGACTCAGCTATTTGTCCTTATTTGAGCTTCTAGTCTGGCGATTGCATTGTTGGTTGGCTTAAGAATTAATTGTTGAAGTTGATTGAATTTATCGTCGGCTAGATTGTCTGTGAGGAGGTGGGTATGAGGGTTGATTATAATGTAGTGGTTGAGAAACTGACTAGCTGACCCTTATTATAGGCATAGTTCTGGTTATTAGGGGCCTATTTTGATTAATTTGAACTGGGGAGTATTTGGGTCTGAGCCTGATTGTTTGTGGTTTCCAAGAGAAATTAGGATGGTTTCTCACAACCAGGATTATATGAATTTTGGGAATATGGTGTCATTAAGTGCGTTTTGAGTAACCTTTGAGCAGCTTGGGACTTGCTTCTGGATAAGGGTGGTAATTGTTGCAACCGTGGACATTCACTTACATGATGTCGTTGGGCTAGCACAAATAGAGAAATCACTTGATAATTTAGAAGCTGGTGTGCTATTGTTGCAGGGATTGTTGACCTAAGTTTAGAATTGATCTAATTTCTATGCAATAAGTCGACTTTATCTAATTTTTGTGCTATTATGTTCAAAATCTGCCTTAGAATTGAGTTCCTGAAGTTTTGAATCTCATAAATTCCTGCCCGTTTTTTGTTTGAGAAATTTGATCTTCTCATAAGAATTAATAGAACTCGGTTTAATAGAGTTTTCCATTAAAGTTTTCAAACAAGGTATAAGCTTCTATCCTCACTTTTTGCTCTATGATGCATCCTCCACAGGATGCATTCAACCATTCTTATATGATGCTCCTAAACCTTCATAGAAGCTTGTAAATTTGCCACTTAGATAGACCATGGTGTGGGCATTTTCTAAGGAGTTTCCTATAACGTCTTTCCATGATTCATGAATTTGTTCCCCCTGGAAGCTGAGCCAAATCCCATGATGGCTTGCCTCATGGTAAAAAATATGGTGTTCGTCCTATGGGATTAAAATTTCTTAAGAAATTCATGTTGCATCTCTGCCAGCGTTTGATACTCTCTC